>CM017196.1:9897999-10002999 GCA_004837865.1 Musa balbisiana | reverse complement strand
CAAATCAAACCAGTAAATTTTATAAATAGACAAACTGGTCCTTAAACATTGTTCACATATAAGACAAATTGATCGTTAACACTGGCAGGTGAGTCAGTAGGAACATGATCATTTCAACCAAAATATGCAAAAACCTATATTTCAATATTCAAACAGTAAGCCTTGATCTGGAATCTGTACATCAATCCCATGTTCAATCAGTTTTTATCACTCAATATAGAAAACGCTGTCAAATGGCATTCTTTACTTATTTGTTTCCAGGAGCTGATTGTCCATTAAATGTTTTTAAATGTTAAATAAATATAAATTACTTTGATCAAAATATTTTTTCATGAATTCTAGCATTTAACGTGCCTCTCTAATTGAGGTGCATGCCTCACCTTGTGCCTCGATTTGTGTTTATTTGGCATAAGGGAAAAGAAGGAAGAGCTTGTCAATATGAACAGGAGATTTGCACTTTAGGAATAGGATGCTTAGTTAATATTAGACAATGCAACAATGCTGATTCATGTCTTCATATTATCAGCACATTCACATCTTGATATCTCAAGAAAGGAACGCTGATACTTACCATAATACAAGCTTTAGTTTTGAATTGCATGCAACAATGGGTGTCAACATACATGCTTGTGATTATTACGACATTATTCATCCAAATTAACAAAGAAAGTCTGCTAGAAATGTACCAAAAAGTTCAGCATACCTCTACCAAAGATTCTTCAACGCTATGACCAAAAACATTTCCAGGCTTAACCATATATCTTTCTCTGACCTAATCCAACGATAATAATAGTCATAGTTTTGGAAAAAGAGAAGAAAATCTCAATCAACAAGTGAAGAAAGCAACAAAGAATCAAGACATGCCTTGTTGATTATCCTTTGCCACCCTGAAGCAATTTTAGCTTTACTAAATCTCAATCTGCAAAAAAGTTTGCCAGAATACATAGCGATCAATATTTCTTTCAACATGATCCAGCATCATGGCCACCAAGGAAAATCAAGAAAAGATCATGTGTTATGTTGAATAGAAAATATGGGAGATAGAAATGAACTAACCACTACATAAACAAAAGCAACTCTGTAAGGAGTTGCAATATAATTAATGCAAAATCAAGCCAAGGTGCAGCATGGACCATAAGCAAAATTAATTTCTGTCACTATGCTGAGAAAGCTATATGGTTTTCAAAATTCAGAAGGATAAAATAACTCATTTAAAATATTCTTACACTTTAAAAAGCATAAGAAAAAGTTAGATTTGATCAAGTTCAATAAGGTCATGTCTTAAATATTCTCTCTCTCTCAATTTTCTATTGATAGAAGAAATGAACTTCTGCATCAACCACAAAATTCATGATTGGAAATATGATATTAGAGAAATCAGGTCATGGAGAATTTTTAAAATTAACAACATTAAAAGTCAGATAGGATAGGTAAATTGAGCAAGACTGGCTGAAATCAGCCAAGTACATTGGGATTGATTAGAAGCAACCAGAATCAAACTGAGCGATCAAACCATCACAACCAGCTGAATGTCAAGTGGGAAAGGCACAAATCAGCCAGATCATCCTGGAGCAGCCAATTCCAGTGATGGTGGATGAAGATTCTGAGTCAGCTGATACCACAAATCTTAGCGTTTTGGATGATCACCTTTTTTACATCAAATAAAAAAGTCAATATGCAAAAGTTTCTCAATGATCTTGCAAAATGCACCCTTTTTTATCTCTCAAAGCCATAAGAGACCGTGAGATATCTCCACAAATTACTTAACAATTGAACAAATTATAAATATTGGCAACTAAAATGATCAAACTAATGATACCCATTGCTTCACATTATTCACAGCTGACTTGCAAATAATCCTCAAGTTTCTGACTATATCAGATTTACAACAATTTCTCATGTTTTAATCCTCAATTCACAAATAACGACGTCAAAAATAGCTAGAGAGTTGATCGCTCAAACCAACCCGGATGCCAAAGTCATCTTTCTAAGAATTAAAGAAGGCAACGAATGATCAGAGGATCAGGGATGATTGATTCCGACACTTGTAAGCACTAAGGTAGTGAATGGATCGCACAGGGGCGGACCAGAAAGACCAAAGAGGCATGACGAACAATGTTAGCAAGGAGTTGCCAAATCGTACCTAAATATGCCAACTTTAAGGACTAAAAATGCATGAACATGACCCATCGTATGGGGCTACTACGCCGTTGCGGTCCTATTAGTGGTTGCCAAACGTTTCCTACCAAACAGAAGAACGTTACCCCATCTCGTTTCGTAAGACTCGGAGGCGGCAGGTGGAGGAGGGCATCGACGCGAGAAATCGAACATTGTTTCGACAACTAAGAGAAGAGAAGGACGAACAGGGATGCTTTATCGCTTGAGTGCGGCCGGGTAAAAGAACGGATTCCATTTGAGAGATCGAAGGAAACATAAAGAAGATAAAAAGGGAGAGAGACGGTGGATTCCGATCACTGCATTGAGAGATGGAAGGAAACAAAAAGAAGATGAAAGGGGAGAGAGACGGTGGATTCCGATCACCGAAAATGCCACTTAATAGTGATCTTTCGTCTTCGTTGAGAGATGAGCGACTTCACCTGCGCCGTGAGCGGACTCGGGATGTGGGGAACTCGACACATGTGCGGTCCTCAACGACTCCCCTCCCACCTTTCTGTTATCTGCGTTGTCATCTTCATGTGGTTGTGTTTATCGTGAACCGGGCGGTGGCCCAGACACCAATAGAAAACAAACCCAACTCAGTGGCAGCAAATTCCTACAGTAATGATCATGTGGGTAAATTTGTGTGTATCGGACTTCCGTGTGAGACGCAATTCTCTCTAAAAGAACATGGCATTTGTCTCGTGAACGCTTCGGGAGATATCGATTGGTGTGGTGGGGGAGGGGAGCGGACGCGTGGGTCCCAATAAAGGGCACCAATCAAGATTGCGGACGTCAGGGGGTAAACGGGAGCCAAGTCTTACCCGACTGTGAAGGATGGGAAAAGCGGGGCCCTGTGAAATTTGACCAATGAAAGAGCAGCGAGGGCGGCCACCTGTCTCTACTCGCGCGTACCTGATCGGAAGGTGAATGGTTCGTCCCAGTGGCGTCCGTGGGTCCCACTACTCCCACGTGCCAAGCACGTGCTACATGTTGTAACTTTCCTAAACCCGTAGGTAGGGATCAAGAGAGAGAGACTCGTTGTTTTGGATGTAATTTGGAAGCTGGTTTCCAGTTGTTGGCAAATGTGCATTGTGAGAGGACATGTTGTTCCTACCTTGCATGTAATTTCTAGAGGACCTTAGAAATATAAACATGGCTTCCAGAGTTCATTCAGCGTCATGACGTCGTTTTCTATCTCATACAATAGACACGACTAGAACCATCGATCCATAAAATATAGATGCATTTATATGGTACAAACAAGTAATGCTCAGTAATCAATGAACCATGATGCACATCACCTTCACCCTACGTAGTTTAAGTAGCTCAATACTCATGGTAGCATTCATGGTTCACTACCTCTGTTCCAGGACTCCTGCTGAGTAGTAAGAAGGAAGGTCTTTGGCTTAAACCTCTTCATGTCAGAATCCTGTATTAATTATTGTGATTCTTCTTCCTCCTCTTGTTCCTGATAAGTTTAGTCGTAGACGAACCACAAAGTTGGGACACGTCCATGTTGATTATTTCCTTTGCACACAGTAACAATGCAAGCATGAGAAGTATCTTTACTGTGGAATCAGTGGCAGCACCTATCAAACACCTGCCATGAGCTCATGGATTCAACTTGTCCTTGTCTCCTTTCCCCTAGGCCATGAAGGACTCAGTCATCACTGTGGTCATCAGATCAGATCACGTCAAGGAGCACTTCATGCAACAATCCCCGACAAAGAAGTCCGTGGCATCACGTAGCCGGAGTACTCGTTGTGACAGGGGGGAAGGATGTGGCCACGCCCACACAGGCGACGCCATTGAAACCCAAAACGATGTTCTGCAAGCCTTGGATCCATGCCTCGAAGCGAAGGTCACATCGGAGCTCCCCTTTGCAGTTTGAACTGGTGGGAACGTGAGTACAACAATGCCCGTGTCCACTTCATGCAACAATCGCCGACAAAGAAGTCCGTGGCATCACGTAGCCATAGTCGTCGTCGTGACAGGGGGGAAGGATGTGGCCACGCCCACACCGGCGACGCCATTGAAACCCAAAACGATGTTCTGCAAGCCTTGGATCCATGCCTCAAAGTGGAGGTCACATCGCAGCTCGCCTTTGCAGTTTGAACCGGTGGGAACGTGAATGCCACAATGCCCGTGTCCACCACCTGAAGCATAACATCTCTCTCTCTCTCTCTCTCTCTCTCTCTCTCTCTCTCTCTCTCTCTCTCTCTCTCTCTCTCTCTCTCCCGATCAAATTTATTGAGCTTATTTCATGATACTGAAGACTAAATTAATGAGAGTACGTAAACCTTCAATTCTTTATGAATTCATTCAATTCTCCGTTCACCTCTCGTGTATTAGGTTAATAATAGATACAACTCGACATCAGAATAGATATAACTTAAGATCACTCACCTATAAATTTTAGGGGTATTCAAATCGAATAAAACAATCAAATTGATTTGTAAATTATCTGATTTTTAAGGCTATAAATAGTTATGATTCGGGAGTGTTTTTTAAATTAATTAATTAATTTAAATCTAATTAAATTAATTTCAATTTAAAAGATACCAATATGATTGAGTTCACTATTCTAAATCCTTAATTAATTCAAACCAATTAATCAAACTAATCCAAAATATTAATTTTATAAATAACATGATCTTAATTTAATAAATATTATTGAAATGATTCGATTAGGTAGATCCAAATTGATTCCGATTCACACTATCTTATTTTGACTTAATCGAACTAAAAATTAATTCAGTCCGAACCGATTTGAACATCTCTAATTAATTTTGTTAAACTTGAACTATTAATCAAGGATACTTAAACTAAGTAGAACATTCAATTTTTCATACACTTTGGATCAATACAACGAAACTCATCATGACTCCATATAAAATGTATCCTCTAACCTTATCCATGAATATTTTTTTATTTAATATTTTCATCATATTTAATATCACGTCATCCCGAATATCACTTGTCATATAATTTAATGGGATTACTCATCTATCAACTTTGTTAAACTTAGATATTTAAAACGGAGTCAACGATTGCATATTCATGGAGCCCATATAAATAAGTTCTAACTCTTCATAACCATTATGAGCTAATGTTCAAGATTTTTTATATTCATCATATACATATATAAATGACTTGGTGAAATCTTTGCCATGTTTAGACATAAGTGAAAGATAATATATTATCCCAACTCAAACTTAGTTATGATGCCAACCACATTCATTTTGTTTACATAAACTAGTAATATAAATCCTAAGGAGCTTTAGAATCCTTGCCATAATCTACCAAGCAATCATGAATACTTGGTCAATCTTTATCTTAAGGGGGAAAGGTCTTTGACTTGTTCAAGACAGAAAAAGTCAGTCTTAAGGTATAGGAAAAGTAAAATAGCTTCTTGCAACAAGAAAACATAAAAAGGTGCAGACATGATGGAAAAGGGGATTGCTATTTAAATGTCTCCTCCATGGAACATGGAATCCAATTTCCATAGTTCACAATGAGATGACTTTGGTATTGTTATGATATATAAATATTTTTGAATTTTTTTTATAAAAACAGATTGCTTTAAGAAAAAGTTATTCAAAGAGAAACAAATTTGAAGTTCGAAAAGACTTTTCTTGGAATGATATAAAACTTGATTACTTGTTGATAAAATCATTTAGTCCCATATTGATTAAGGAGTATGGAACTAAGAGTTCATAAGTCTGACAAGTCTCATATATTTTTATATATATATTTTTTAAATTTATATGTTTCGAAAGGATAAAATCATACGGGTATAAATCGTATAAAAAATATATACTTTATATGCTCATAATATTTATCTAATCGATGTGTTTTTTTATTATTTAAAGGAAGAAACTGCTTAAATTAAGTAAAGAGTCCCTCTCAAAACAAAGGTAAGAGGGGGTGATGCGTCGCTCAAAAGAAAAAGAAGAAGAATCCGGGGGGGTTGATGGGTCAGCTGCCAAAACAGAAGATAAATGAGGTGATGTACCTCTCCAAAAGCAGCAAAACTTTGTCCATCGAGCTTGGCTAGGTGGTGAGCGGGTGTGTTGAGAATTCTCCTGATGTGGGTCCGCTGAGCGACCTCAATGAAAGACTTCAATTGGTAGGGGGGGAAGGTTAGGGGATGGGATTGATTCCCTTTGGATTCCGCGGGCCGGGTGACGGATACAACGCCATCATCCGTGATAGCAACTGCTCTGTGCCATACGAAACCAGTGAGGGCTGCGCAAGTGACGGGACTAAGATCTGGTCCTTCCTCTGGTCAAAGAACCATGAAACCAAGAGTCAAGAGCCGAAAGTTATATGTGATACCAATAGTTTTGAGCAAATGACTGATTGAATCACAAACGGACAAGATGATATGCAGTTTTCAAAAGTAAGAAAGCGTTTTCAAAGGAGTATTCATTAAAAAATTTTGACTTAGAAATTATCCAAAGGTGTCATATCGTCATCCACTCGCTTCGATTGTTTGTTTACAGAACTATGCACTTATAAATTTCTTGGGTTGGTGGTCCCCATGCGGTGTGGAGTCTAAATAGGATTTCTCGGGGAGGTAGAACATGCAAATAGATTCGGCAAGATGAAGTCCAAATAGAGTGTAAAGGAAATTTAGGTTCTAATGATTTTGATCAATAGAGTACCCTACGATGAGATCGTATTCTTTTTATTTATTATATTATTTAATATTTTATCATTTTATATTATCTATTGTATGAATATTTTGTGATGTCCGTGGATCTGTACAATGAGGAATCGGATCGTAATGAGATCACGATAATAAAACCGATTCATCTTTAAAACGTATATCTTAAATAATCTCAGTCATAGATTATTCGATAGAAACATCAAAATACCCGAACATACTATTGTACTATATACTCGTACATATGATAGAGGTGGCTGGTCTCATAATTATTTGTGTGGAGACACTAGGGATATAATACATGTGCTTATTGGAAAATGAATTTACTAATTGATCCACTTATGGAATATTGGATGGTTGATAATGCCTTATTATCAAATAGTAATTTTATCGTCTCAATGATATATTTGGTCATTAGACTTGAGACACTAAGGATGTCTTGTATGAGTATTCTATTCTTTGATACCAGATTTATAGGCCTGAAAGTTTCAAATCTAGCATAGTCGGTCATCGAGAGTGACGGTCAACCTTACGATGGTTATTGAGTATCGATAGAGGATCATCCGCTCTTGGTTTCATGAGAGAAATATCTCATATATTTTTACTCAAAAAAATCTTTGGCCAAGTTTATTCGGATTGAGAGAGAAAGAGTTCTATGAGAGAATTCGATTAGAGTGAGACTCAAGTAGAAACTGCATAGGCCTGATAGCACCATATCTAGTATACAATTTTTGAGATATTAGATAGATGAGGTAATATAAATATACGATAACTTAGGACAGATATGTTCAATGGATTGGATTTCCTTGTATCGTCTAGGGACTGCGGTGTAGTGGCCTAGTACGTCCACAGTCGATGAGTCGAGTGAATTATTATGAGGATAATAATTCACTAAGCTAGATGGAGTTTTGATATGTATGTCTCATGGCCAGCTCGATATTGAGCCTAAAGGATCACACACATATTGTATGTATTGTGATGAGTAGAGATTCAGATATGAGATATCTATTGTGACTCATATCTTATTGGATATCCAATAAGCCCCTGAATTATTGGATCCTATAAACGAGATACAATAAGAGCCAATGAGAGATTATTGGGTAGAGATCCACTAATATAATAGGCTTGGGTAATTGGATGAAGATCAAGTATCCAATATAGTAGGATCCACTACTATAAGAGGATTGGGTAATTGGATGAAGGTCAAGTACCCAATATAGTAGGATCCACTAATATAAAAGACTGAGTAATTGGGATGAAGGTCAAGTATATATATATATATATATATATATATATATATATATATATATATATATATATATATATATATATATATATATATATATATATATATATATATATATATATATATATATATATATATATATATATATATATATATATATATATATATATATATATATATATATATATATATATATATATATATATATATATATATATATATATATATATATATATATATATATATATATATATATATATATATATATATATATATATATATATATATATATATATATATATATATATATATATATATATATATATATATATATATATATATATATATATATATATATATATATATATATATATATATATATATATATATATATATATATATATATATATATATATATATATATATATATATATATATATATATATATATATATATATATATATATATATATATATATATATATATATATATATATATATATATATATATATATATATATATATATATATATATATATATATATATATATATATATATATATATATATATATATATATATATATATATATATATATATATATATATATATATATATATATATATATATATATATATATATATATATATATATATATATATATATATATATATATATATATATATATATATATATATATATATATATATATATATATATATATATATATATATATATATATATATATATATATATATATATATATATATATATATATATATATATATATATATATATATATATATATATATATATATATATATATATATATATATATATATATATATATATATATATATATATATATATATATATATATATATATATATATATATATATATATATATATATATATATATATATATATATATATATATATATATATATATATATATATATATATATATATATATATATATATATATATATATATATATATATATATATATATATATATATATATATATATATATATATATATATATATATATATATATATATATATATATATATATATATATATATATATATATATATATATATATATATATATATATATATATATATATATATATATATATATATATATATATATATATATATATATATATATATATATATATATATATATATATATATATATATATATATATATATATATATATATATATATATATATATATATATATATATATATATATATATATATATATATATATATATATATATATATATATATATATATATATATATATATATATATATATATATATATATATATATATATATATATATATATATATATATATATATATATATATATATATATATATATATATATATATATATATATATATATATATATATATATATATATATATATATATATATATATATATATATATATATATATATATATATATATATATATATATATATATATATATATATATATATATATATCCTCTCATTCTCATACTATAACTTCTATTTGAGATATGTAAACAGCAAAAAAGGATAGCCCTTCTTGATTGGGAACATTAGCTCTATTGGGAACTCAAGAAGTTGAAGCTAGGTTGGTGCGATGATCATTATCTTTTAGGGGTTGAAAGTTTTCACGGCAAGAGAAAAGGTTGAGAGCCAGACTTCCAAGGAATCACGGACCTTGTTCATCCTATCTTTCTCTGATTGGTATCTGAAACATAGATACGTAGCCCCTCGCTCGGTCTATGATATGGAGACCAGATTGTAGCTTTCAAAGGGCCAGCAACTTAAAGTTGATTACCTTTACGGGAGGCGTTCTTTCTAGTTATCTCTCGTATGCTGCAACTCAGCTGGATGAAGGACCGAATCGTAACGAGAGGATTCTTGGATTTTGACAATATTGGCAATAAGTTCGGCATCAAAGTTCCAGGTATCAATAGAAGAAGTTTGTCTAAATAGACTGACCCAAGGATGAGAGACCTTTGGAGAGGAGATGCCATGGCATCCTGTTGGGGTGATGCGATTGACCAGATTGGATTGGAGGAGGTAGGCTGGTGGGGGGTTCCATTGGCAACTGTGGGGGAAGGATCTTTCTGCTTGGTAGATAGAGAGAGTAATGGAGTCGAAGATTGGGGGATGTGTTTAGTAGTTCAACGTTATCTAATTGACGTGGAGTTGTGCAAAATAATTGAATAAAGACTTGGAATGGTGATGGAGTGTCATGGACAAACTAAATCTAATATTTAATTGTGTTGACTCTAACTATTAGAATTAAAAATTAGTAGGGTTTGAATGATTGGAGACTACTCCAAACATATATCAAAACAGCTTTATAATACCCCAAAAATGTCCCAATTTTTTTTAATATAAATTACCTTAAGATTTTGAAATCAAGTTGTAAATCCTAATATTTGAAATTATATATATATATATATATATATATATATATATATACACTCACATCAAGTTATAATTCATAATATTAGAGCGATACATTTTATTAAATTATGTTTATCATTTTCATTAAATGTACAGTCTTAATTTATTGACCTATTAATTTCTTCAGTGATCCGGTGGTTTGAAGCTCGGAATAATTTGTTCTTTTAATTTTATGCCCATAGCCTTTTTTTGAGATTATAGACTTTTTTATAAGATCTACCAAAGAGTGAATTAGTACTATAATATATTTTAATCGACTTTCAAATTTGATCCTAAGATCTGTATCAAAAACATAATTAATTAAATATTAAATGTGAGTAAAGATTAGATGAATAATAATTAGTAAGTAATTATAAATAAAAGTCATAAGTAAAAGAATAAATATAAATCGAATCGTAGTGTTTCGATATTTTAGATCTATGTTTATTCTTAATTCCTTTTCTCTTGAGGCTATCAGTATTTTTTACCAATCTTCTTTCCATGAATATCAATTACTATTGTTACAATTTTTATCCTTTTTATAGGCTTAGAAGATAATCTTCACACTCACTCTTTTACAAAAGATTTCTCACATCCTATAACTTAGTATCACAACTGAATTCAAGAAAGAAGAAGAGACTCAAATAATGCTCAAAGAAAGAGCTATAACACTTCACAAACTCAAAAATAAATACTCCATTAACTAAGCCTGAGTGATGTATTTATAGGCCCCAAAGGCTTCGAGAATGAAATCAAAAAATTTAAATCTCTAAAATTTCGAAATATGAGCGGTGCTACTATCGGCATTGGGCGGTACCACTATCACAACTATTGACACTATAATTCTGGACTACTATTGTGATATTGTGATAGGCGATAGTACTATCATAAAATTTAAATTCTTAGTGCTACTACCATCGTCCTAGGAGATACTATTATCGTGATATACAGTACTATCGTCGTCATAAGTGATATATAAAAAAGGTTGACAAGCATAAATAATATTTTTTGATTAACTTAGACAATATCATCGTTTGGGCCTAACGGTACCACTACACATGATTGCTTTAAATGACCAATTTAACTTTCTAACAAGCTTAATTCGATCCAACTTCAAGCATAATAATTTTCTCGATAAATTGACATTATTTCAACCTAATACTAACTTAAATTGTCCGAAAATGATCTTATCAAAACTTTAACAAATCAATAACATATCTGACATATTCATAAAGCTTTCGATATATTATACTCTCTTCTAACATGTTGTGACACTTTGTTTGAATATTTGACACATCATATTTTTCTTTAACATATCGTCAATTCCACTAACATGTCAACTTTTCAATGACATCTAATTTTTTGATATAATATCCGATTATTCCAACATAATGCCTAAGCTTATAACACAAAGTCCAATCTCCAATACATTGATCTAACTCTTCGGTTTGAATACATCTAATTTTTAACATGATAATTTCTCGACGTAATTTCTAACTCTCATACTCGATAGTTCTTCAATGATCCAGTTTATAATTAAAATATTTTCTATGTTACTTATCCGAAAAATATATTAATCCAATAAATTTATTAATTAATTTTATTATCAAAATTCAGATTTCAACACTTTCATCCTGCATGATTAATACAAATAAGGACTAAGCATGTGTCACCTATTATTTCTTCCTCCAGTCCCATCTCGTACCAACCTGCATGATTAATACAAATAAGGACTAAGCATGTCTCACCTTTTATTTCTTCCTCCAGTCCCATCTCATGCCAACCATTTCATTCTATGATGGTTCTCTTATACATAATAATAATAATAATACATTATGCACCTGAGTTGAGATTTATGTATTCCAAGTTAAAAAAAATCAAAATTGGGGTATTCAGCAGCACCTAAAAATAACACTAAAAAAAACAATAATCTTGAATAATTTTGTGCCATCTAAATTCAATAGATTTATAATTAAAAGAAAAAGGGTAGAATTAGCCATCCATGTGTAACATGCACCAGAATACAGACATTACAATGCATGGAGACATTACCTACCCACCATTAAACCATCAGTTCCCATGTTATCAACATGCATGACCATGGTGGTGGGTGATGATGGTGACTAGGCTAGTGCTATGCTAAAACACCTTCATGATCATGTCTATGTCCACCACATGACAAATGTACCTGTCGTCTTTTATCTTCTAGGATGCACTCATCAACTCTCTCTCTCTCTCTCTCTCTCTCTCTCTCTCTCTCTCTCACATCTAAAGCTTTCTTTTTCTTGTAAGCTTTCGGACCACACTATGACAATGGCAACCAAAAACATATGTATTTTGGCCACACTCGTGTGAGATTAATACTTATTTTAGATTTTTCTCATTGATTAAAAGTTAGTAATAACTTAACTTTGTATGAAACAGTAAAGTTTTAATTGCTTGAAAATTTTGATTTATTTTCTCAAGGATAAAAAAGATTAAGATTAAGCTTACTGAAGAGAGCAGAGAGAGAGAGAGAGAGAGAGAGAGAGAGAGAGAGAGAGAGAGAGAGAGAGAGAGAGAGAGAGAGAGAGAGAGAGAGAGAGAGAGAGAGAGAGAGAGAGAGAGAGAGAGAGAGAGAGAGAGAGAGAGAGAGAGAGAGAGAGAGAGAGAGAGAGAGAGAGAGAGAGAGAGAGAGAGAGAGAGAGAGAGAGAGAGAGAGAGAGAGAGAGAGAGAGAGAGAGAGAGAGAGAGAGAGAGAGAGAGAGAGAGAGAGAGAGAGAGAGAGAGAGAGAGAGAGAGAGAGAGAGAGAGAGAGAGAGAGAGAGAGAGAGAGAGAGAGAGAGAGAGAGAGAGAGAGAGAGAGAGAGAGAGAGAGAGAGAGAGAGAGAGAGAGAGAGAGAGAGAGAGAGAGAGAGAGAGAGAGAGAGAGAGAGAGAGAGAGAGAGAGAGAGAGAGAGAGAGAGAGAGAGAGAGAGAGAGAGAGAGAGAGAGAGAGAGAGAGAGAGAGAGAGAGAGAGAGAGAGAGAGAGAGGTAAGTTAAATTTTGATGTTCAATTGTTGGGTGATGATTTGGCATGCATTCTATTCATAGTATTCTTTTTGTCTGCCAAGACCCAACTATCATATCAACATCAAGTACTCCAGAAGTTGTATTCATTTGTGAATAATGCTGCTGATATGTTATGAATCAGATTTAACAAGGTACAATGTTACAGCAAACTTTTGCACACCATCAAAACATGATCATTGCATGTTTGCAGCACTGCTGGGTGTCTAAATCAAGCCAAAAACCTACAACAAGCATTGAATCTCAAACCAATTTGACAGGACTCTAAAATCTTGGATACGTGACTGTCATATCTACAAGTTTGTTTGTTCTCATAAGAAGATAGAGAACACTGCATGGGTGAAATGATACTTGAAAATAGCCAACTTATTTATTGTGACAAGGGTGGCTCAACTAATGGTGGTACATCAGCCATGTGGGCTTTTCATGTCCTTGTATTCATACAACTATCTATCTCTTCTTCTCAACCTTAATATAATATTATATATAATATTATAATCTTGAAACATGAATAAAGAAATGGACCATAGCCAATGCAGAGCTTCCGTTCGTGTTCGTCCCCTGCAACCTGATTCTCACCCTTCTTAACCATCCCTTACAGAGTCTGCTGCTGCCTTGAGCACTCAGCTCTGCCACCTTCTTCTAGATCTCCCACAGATCCCTCCGGATCTCTCTCTCTCTCTCTCTCTCTCTCTCTCTCGCTCTACTTTGTACTAAGTAGTTACGAGGATTTTGTGGATATGCTTATGGTAGTGTCTGGTGATGAGATCTGAAGGAGAGTGGTAATGGACGAGTCCCTCCTACTCCTATTCTCTCACTCAGAGCTGCCCATTTAGAACAAGACTCTGTTTGTTACTTGTAAGAGAGAGAGAGAGAGAGATAGATACTAGCTGGCTAGATCTACAAGATGAAGAGGCCGATCGCAGACTGGGGGTGTCTCATGCCGATCAGCCCATCTGGTACTGCATTCATGCCTTGGTTATTTTTGGTCATTGATCACCTTGAGAATTCTCATTAATTAGGGAGGTGGATGACGAATCATACACACGGGGCTCACCTTTGTTGGTTGTTCATGTCGGATACCTACAGAGGAGAACAGCGAGTCCATGGTGGAAGATGATGAGGCGGCGGTACAAGGAGAGAAGAAGCGGCGGCTGAGCGCGGCGCAGGTGAGAGCTCTGGAGAGGAGCTTCGAGGTGGAGAACAAGCTGGAACTGGAGCGGAAGCTGAGGCTGGCACAACAGCTGGGCCTCCAGCCGCGGCAGGTGGCAGTTTGGTTCCAGAACCGCCGGGCCCGGTGCAAGACAAAGCAGCTGGAGCGCGACTACGCCGCCCTCGAGGCCAACTACGACGCGCTCCGCCTCGACTACGATTCGCTCCGCCGCGACAAGGAGTCTCTCCTCACCCAGGTGAGTCACCAATCCATCGGTTCAACCGTTGAGAGCTATGCAATTTGGATTCTTTCTCGTGAACTCGTTCCGTGTTCGTGATGCAGATCGGAGAGCTCAAGGCCAAGTTGTCGTCGGGGGAGCAGCGCCTCAGCTTCTCCTCCGTGAAGAAAGAGCCGGTGATCTCCGAAGCCGAGACCAAGGCCGCGCCGCCCTCGTCGTCAGAAAAGAATCCCGCGGCTCTGTTCTACAAGGACAGATCATCCGACAGCGACTCCAGCGCCGTCCTCAACGACGAAAACATCCCTCGACGGGGGAAGCCCTCGTCGATGGACGCGGTGCGGCCGCTACCTACGGCTGCTGAGACAATTTCCACGCCACTTTTTCTTGATCCGGATCATCTCTCTGGCGCCATAAAGGAGGAAGGATTCCTGCACCATCAACATCACCACATGTTGATGATGGAGGAGGAGGAGCCGTTCATCAGCTTCTTCTCCGTCGAGCAGCCGCCCATTCTCAACTGGTGCTCCGACGACTGGAATTAGAAGTAGCCACGGCCGTACATGGAGATAGATCGATGATGGTAATAGTAGTCGTAAACCAGAGCAGAGTTTGTAATGTAATTAATATTTATTTCCTGAAACTTAAATTACATGTTCTTATTTTCATTTCCACTTTAGTGATTCATCCATCTCTTTTCCTTTCCCACATAACTAATCCATCAACTTGGTGAATATAAATTACTGACACGACCGCTTAAGCTCAAATTAACGATAGATAGCTTATAGTTCTATTCGAGTTCTTGATGGAATGTTCATTGAACCGAACTTATGCTGAGAGTTCCTGATGGATTCTCCAATCTTGCAGACCAACCACCTTCAACTGCTTGAACTGTGTAGCTCCACCGTCTCACTTACTCCCGTAGCTCGTTCATTCCTATTACAACTCACCTATCGACCAAGAACAGCTCCTGCAGTGTCACTAGCTGCAACCACACAGCAATGGTGAACAGTAGCTCAATCATTCCTATTACAACTCATCTATCGACCAAGAACAGCTCCTGCAGTGTCACTAGCTGCAACTACACAGCAATGGTGAACGTGTAGGAAGTTTCTGCAACCATGAATTCGTGAACGGATCCGCTGTTCGTGACATCAACATCTTCCTCTGTCTGGATGCATGAGTCACCGAGATGAACATTGAATGCGAGTTGCCTCCGAATGCTGTGTTACCCGTCCTTATCACATGGCTTTCTGTACTTCCTTCCTGCTGCCAATCTCGGTGATGTGAATCGTGCCGGGATGCAACCTAGAATAATAATATGATCTATATTTCTCATTCTCAGTTATACTTTAGTGTAATGCTCGGTGTGGAAAAAGATGAACATAATAATAGAACATAAAAGACAACAAAAACTACAAAGGATAAGAATGAACTACTTGTAGTTATCCAAATACTACAAGATTGCAGGAGACAAAACCCATGTTTGATGGAACCTACAGTACACCTAAATACGATCTATAGACCACACTAGTCATAAGGAGACAGCTATGTTAGTCAATGAATTTTCGTTCACCGACAAGATAAGTCAGCCAAACAATGAGTTTTCCATGCAACTTTGATCATATGAAACTGTGGTAATTATATATTATCTCCTATAATTAATTATGATTAATATTTTGATTCTTATACTTTAAAAAGTAATATTATGATCCTTACACTTATGAAGGTAAAATATTTAACCATAATTCTTTTTATGTCATAAACTTTGTTAACGAAAAAATCATACATGTTGCCACGTGAAAAAAAAACACAAATGAAAAGGATAAAAATATAATTTTTATTATTTTTAAATTACTAAATTTATTTCATTTCTTGCCCTAATCGATTTCTCTTTCTCTCCTCTTTCTGATCTACTTCTCGCTACTTACCCATCACACCCACTCAACTTGCACCACTCCTGCATCGCTTGATCGCCGTCGCACTTGTATCGCTCGCCACCACCGCTCTTGCATCGCTCAACCGTTGCCTCTCCTACACTGCTCGACCCTACCGCACTAGACCCGCTCGATTACTGTTGCTCAACCATCATCTCTCTTGTATTACTCGTCGCTGTCGCATCAAACCTGCTCGACCGCCGTCTCTCTTGCATCGCTTGATTGTCGCACTTGCACTGCTCGATTACCACCTCTCTTGCATCGCTCGCCATTGTCGCACTGGACTTGCTTGACCATTGTTGCTCCTGCACCGCTCAACAATCGCACTTGCACCACTCACCGTCACCGCACCGAACCTAGCTCGCCCTCTTGTCATGGACAAACTTCAAAATATGATGTTTGATGTAATGCTTATGTATGTCCGTGTCTTTTGGTATGTTCATGCTTTGAACAGCATGTAGAGGGACGACCGAAGGCTTAATAGTCCCATTTTAGTTTCGGTCTGTAGTGGACCATTTTACCCTTTTGTTGTGCAACTGTTCAGAGCTTATAAAGTTTGTTTGTAATTTGCATTGTCTAAGAAGTGTTTCCGGAGATGATTGCTTGTGGATCCCGAGTGAGGCGTTTTCTCTAACCCATTTTCTCTGTTGTAGGTCCTAAGGGACCATGGGAGGTTTCGGGGAGGCTGACTTTTGTGGACGGACACGCAAGGGTGCCGCTCGACTTAGGCAAAACCAGCTAAGTTTGTGACAGATGGTATCAGAGTGGGACAAGCACTCATAAAAACACTTAGCATGCAAACGTGGGGGACCTAGCGGGGCTGCATTGAGGGCAGCCAGCACACGCGATCGTTTTGAGGAAAACGAGCATGGCGATGTAGGGAAATAGAGTCGCTAAGAGGAGCGAGCATCTGAGATTGGCATTCAGAGGAATGGCCAGCCCTTCGCGTGAGAGGCACCACGAGGACGAGCAAGCTGGGAAGAATGCGAAGCACACAAAGGTTGGGATGGTTGAGTTTGAGCTATGGCTCAACGTTGGCAACTATACTTGATGGTGCTCAAGGAAAGCGAGGCGCTTGGTAAAGGATGAGATCATGCAAGGTGGAATGAGTTGCTCAGCGACCGAAAGAGTTGTGCAAAGCTCACAGAGGTGAGGGGAATTGCTAACAACAAAAAAATTTGGTACTCATGCAAGGGCTTGTATGCGGATGACGGAATGTTCGTGACCATCCCAAGGCGACCGAAACTCGGCTCCATGGAGCATTGAAACTTTCTCTTCGGCGTGTGAAGGATACGTCCGTAGGAGGCTGAAGTGTGCAACGAGTTCAGCATGTTGCTAGGCCTTGAGTGGTGCAGTGGGGGCTGTATTGACGTGAAATCGCAATCTAGCAAGTGTGTTTGCAGGAGGCAAAACAATGCGCAGTTTGTTCAGCAAATTGGAGTAGTCCAAGGGGATGGTGGTCTCCGAAACGAAGAGAGATGTTGCTCCAACGAGATGGATATCCAGGAGGGATAAATCCCGACTCTCCAGAGGGAGAATCACGTGCAATAGACTGCACATGTTGAGGAGTAGTACCTCAAAAAACAACAACTTCACGAAGCTCAATGGACCGAGCGAGCGGCGAGGAGTCGTCGTATGATCTCGCTTGAGAGAATGCATCGGTGGATGCATTGCGAGATCAAGTGGGGGAGCGACCCAAAGCAACACAAATGAAGGCACACTTGGATTCGATATAGAGATCAGACTCAAGGGAGGGCTAACCCGTGGAATGGTGGGCGCGAGGGCCACCATCAACTCAATGACAAAAACGAGGAGCGAAGCAACTTGGGTATAACTTAGCGAAGTACCCAAGCCGCATGAAGTGAGCCGGCATAAAAGATGGAACATGGAGCGGAGGCACAGAGCTTTCCTTTGACAAAGGTCAAGGACATGAACTCTTGTAGCGGCAAGAGCAGGATCATGTTGTTCCATGGGTCCTTTATTTCTGATAGAGCGGACTCGTATTGCATGGTGCCAAAGATGAAGGGAGCTTCTAGGCACATGCACCTTATCTCGAAGAAGCATTTGATGGAGGAACTGAGGCGACTCAGCTTGCAGAGGCAAAGTTTGGGTTCAGAAGGCCTTGGCATGGGGCAAGAGGACGCGGAGGCGGGTACTCTTGAAGAATATGCCACAGTGTTGCCATTCAAGTTGCCATGAAAGGGAGCGGTGCACAACGGAGATTGTGCTGGTAGGGGCAGAGGCCCAGGATCCAGACAATGGTGCACTAATTGCAGCAAAGTCGGTGGACTTCGGGAGCTACTAGGCAATGGACTGTCCTAGAGCGGTGCTTCGTCTAGGTGTAACCTAAGAGCGGGTGGACGAAGGTCGATTGCCAAAGGAGCGAACACAATTGAAAGTGGAAGAGGCCTTGCAATGTGGTGGCAGAGACCACAAATGGAGGGACCACAATTCGAGTTCATTCCACAAGGATCAGAAGGCAATAGAGATGTCACCAGGAGGCGACATGGTGCACCGGATCGTGGTGGAACAGTTCGTGGCAATGCGATACACACGGGTAAGTCCCGTGAGGGACTTATCATACGGAGGTATGATCAGGAGCTACTGGCAGCTCCACTTCGGTGAACAACACGACGGTAAGAAGGGCTATGGATTCAAGGAGTGAAGGCCATGGTACCGCAGAGGCGGGTCTTCCGTGCGTGCATCGAATTTTGCATCGGATGAAAGCCTTGGTCATCAACATATGGGGGCTATGTTCTACCAATGGAAAAGTTCGAATGCAAGTGCTAGTGAGTCCCATGAGAGGGACTTGATCATGCAGAGGTATGATCGAAGCAAGCTGGAGAGTTGGACTACTCCAGAGCCCATATTCGCTTAAGGGAGCCCGACAAGTCAAAGGACAAGGTCGAGTAAGCGAACGTTGCTACCAAGGAAGCTAAGGAGAACAGAATCGGTGCAAACCCTATAACATGATGACAGAGACCATGCATAGGAGTTGCTGTCTGTCTTTCCATCGACCAAAGGGATCTGCTTGGAGAACATAGAGGTGTTGAAGCATGGGGGGTCGAAAGGGGCGAGGAAGCGACGATGAGTCCGGAGGGACTTAGCTACCCAAAATCATGCATCGGTTAGAATGGAGGTGGACTCAGAGGAGTGCCACAGAGGCATATCTACCGATCGTGAAGAAAGGGATACAGATGTGAGGCGACGGATAGTAGAGCCATGGGCATGGCAGCGCCATGGTACCACAGAGGTGGGACTACCGTGGAGTCATCGATCCCTTGCTCTCATAAAGGGAGAGCGCTTGGTCATGAATGAGGCCGAGAAGGTGGAGAATGTGGAGGCAAACTCCAAGTACCAAGACAAGGCTGAAGGGCAGAGGCCAAGGAACTTCATAAGACCGGTGTCAACGAGCTTCTCATCAAAGATTGCCGAAAGTGAAGGACTTCGGGTCGTGCAAGAGTGCATGACCAAGGAACGAAGCAGGCAGTACGTGGTGCTGTACCTTTGCTACTCAGTGGAGCAGGCGACAGGGTTGATGGAGAAGACGGTACAATCCTAGAGGCGACCAAAACTATTAGAGACTTACTCCAAGTTGGGGTGAAAAACTTCCTGCATTCCAGAAGTTCGATGGTATTGAGAAGGTGAATCATAGTAGCTAACTCAATGCAAGGAGTGCAAACACTTCGAGTGCTTCAGAAGTGTGAGCAAAGAGTAGGCGAAGGCCAGTAACCAGCTCGATGCATGGAGTACAACCCTTGAGAAGGCGGGCGAAGTCAAGTAACCATTGCCTTCTCAACTCTTAAGAGAATGGGCGAAACCGAGTACCCCAATTCTCTTATCTATCCAGTAGAGGAGCTCTACACAGGTTCAAAGGCCCTTCGAAGATATTAGAAGACAATAGTTGTCAAATCCTCACCAATGGTGATCAGTGCTACTGAGAGTAGATTATCTGCTTCATTTCCTAACAGAATGTTAATCGAAAGCGGAAGTGATGCGAATCTACTTTGAAATGACAACTAAGTGAAAGAAGAGTCGATGAACACATTTTGTGGAGGAAGGACCCAAAAACTTCAAAAGTTTGCGAGGCGATGCTCGTTAAAGCTCCAACAAGCATCCACCCAGTTCAAGCATCATGAGGCATTTGAGAGACTGGCGCATAGTAAGGATGGTCTTTTTCTTCATCTGGAGGATCCACAGGAACCAACAGGGATCAAGACAACTCAGCCAACCCCACACTAAAGTCAGAGTCATTGGTGAGTTGAAGCAGTATGGCGGATCAAAGGTTCGACTACTCAAAAATAGCAGCGGAGAGCAGTTGGGAGCCAAGGGGCGTATTGCAGCTGGCATAGAAGATTGAAGACTCAGCAAAGGCGAGGAGTTGCAGTGTCGGCAAAGGCTTCGACGAGGACGTCGAAGGAATAAGTGGGGGAGAATGTCACGGATAAACTTCAAAATAGGATGTTTGATGTAATGCTTATGTATGTCCGTGTCTTTTGGTATGTTCATGCTTTGAACAGCATGTAGAGGGACGACCGAAGGCTTAATAGTCCCATTTTAGTTTCGATCTATAGTGGACCATTTTACCCCTTTGTTGTGCAACTGTTTAGAGCTTGTAAAGTTTGTTTGTAATTTGCATTGTCTAAGAAGTGTTTCCGGAGATGATTGCTTGTGGATCCCGAGTGAGGCGTTTTCTCTGTTGCAGGTCCTAAGGGACCATGGGAGGTTTCGGGAAGGCTGACTTTTGCGGACGGACACGCAAGGGTGCCGCACGACTTAAGCAAAACCAGTTAAGTTCGTAACACTCCGCACCTTGCTTGCCCGCTACACCTACATGCCCATAGCTCGGTCATCCGTACCCTGGTCAACGATGGTCTCATTGGTTTCAAAGAAGTTTGTTGCTTGTGCATCTCCACTTTTGCCATGGTGCTCTCGCTATTGTTGGTGGAATAGCGGTGAGAATTAAGGATCAAAGTCCAATGGCCCCAAGCAGCATTGTTGGTCCATGCAGGCTGCCCTCATTGTTCTAGTTGGAACATTTCGAAAAGTTAAAAGAAAATAGTGTATTGTTGTGTGACTGTCATCTAATTGATTATAATATATAATAAATTGCTAATATAATTGGAATCTACAAACAATTTGTGATACAGTCAACTGAGTAAACATGCAAGAAGAAGCAAAAGTAAATTGATGAATAAGTGATGGTGGAAACCCAATCATCCCTAAACATGAACCCAGACGACCTCATACCTACTTGCAAGACTCCAAGACGTTGTCCTCACGTGCAACGGAAAGCTCCCCAACCCTCCATTATCGATCAGCTACACTTTTGTTGTCCTCCACTCTGTCCTCGGCCAACTCTAGAAGCTTTAGAATCGATCCATCAGCCTCCTTCGGTGCCATAGTGAACAGGCCCAATTGTGTGACAGATGAGTGATGAACGAGCAAGTGCAATGCAACAATAACGAGTGGGGTAGGAGTGACGACAGTTGAATGAGTCCGATACGATGATAATAAGCAGTGCAGGAGAGGCAACAGTCAAGCAGTACAAGTCGAGCTGGTGTGGTGAGCAAGCGGTGGGCAAGTAGGTTAGAAAAAAGAGAGAAAGAGAAATCGATTAGGGCGAGAAGTAAATATAAATTTAATAATTTAAAATTAATAAAATTATGTTTTTATCTTTTTTCATTCATGTTTTTTTCTTTTTGCATATGACAACACGTATGATTTTTTTTTTAAATTGAGATTAAATGTTTCACCGTGTAGAAACCAATATTATTTTTTAAAATATAAGGATCAAAATATTAATCATAATTAATTATAGAGGGTAAAAACTGTAGCCAAAGATGTTCATGCACTTGCAAGGTGAGATGTAAATGACACTCAGCAGATAATCAACATCTTAACTCTTTCTAGCATCCCAAAACTGGCCATGCAAGAGTACAAACGAGTATAAGACAGATGGAAGAAGAGACTGACCGAGTCACTGCCGGACTTTCATTGCTCAGTCACCGATAGACAATGTAGTGCAAATCGTACTTGTACCGAGGTTCTTCCTGAACTCTGAATTATGCCGTGACAGAGTACAAAAAATCTAAATTGAAAGGAAGAAGATGTTTTGATGGTCAGCTCTTCCTGTAATCCAACAAAATGTAAGACAGCAGTAGAACAAACTAAACAAAATGGAAGAGTATGATTGTCTTCGTCAGTATTCTACATGCTTCGGTAAGTTCATAATCATGATCATCATCATAAAGAAAACCCCAACACATCAATATTGCCATGGCTCGTACGTAAGAACCCTTTCATATGTACACAATCAGAACAGGCATACAAATAAAAGGATGAAATCTAACATGTGGAGACATCTTTCTCTTTCTATTCTTGCCATATATTCATGTCGGTGGGCAAAGTCAAAATTGGGATATTCCTCTTCCAAATATGTCTCTTATATTTATTACTCGGGATGGTGTGATCACATCTAACTCGGTCGGATCTTTCGTGATAAAAA
The DNA here is from genome assembly GCA_004837865.1 of Musa balbisiana. Classification (NCBI taxonomy): domain Eukaryota; kingdom Viridiplantae; phylum Streptophyta; class Magnoliopsida; order Zingiberales; family Musaceae; genus Musa; species Musa balbisiana. The sequence continues at coordinate 9,979,581 of CM017196.1, read as the reverse complement.
TGTTCACAATAAAAGGGACTACTGTATGTGTTATCGTGAACAATATAAGATAAAAATAATCATATGCCAAAAGATTATTACGTGATTGCAGCTGACATTCTTGTTTCCTGATTTGGATTATAATATGAACAGATAATCCTACCAAATCTAGAAAATAATCTACCAAAGAATTCTTTACCGCGAGATCTTTTGTACTGCCACGTGGTACGAAATCACCGGTTGTCAAAGACATGTTTCCTCCTCTCCCTCTCCTTCTCTGCTCCGCTTCTTGTGCAGAGCGCACACTGATCTGTGGGACGAACAGGACGGTGACGTCGTTGCGGTGAATCTCGAAGGCCGGTCGGTGGAAGTGTAGTTAGTTCTTAGTGGAGTCGTGGGGTTGATGTGCCAGGTGGTGAGTTGTGGGTTCGTCGAATCTGCGTGGGGCCAGCAACAAGTGTACTGGGACGTGTGAAGCATCTACCGCGTGAGGATGGGAGGAAGAAACGAAGCGCATTTGTGTTCGGCGGTCTGCAATTGCCGTCATTTCAAGGCTTTAATTCAAGCCTCTGCTCTGGCGGACGCGCATTCACGCGCCAATACAAGCCTCTCCTTTCCCACAAAGAAAAAGAAAAAGCGAAACCAGAAGCAGCACAGAAAAAGGAGAAGAAGAAAGGAGGAAGAGAAGCAGACTCCTCAAGACGAAGAGAGAGAGAGAGAGAGAGAGGTGGGATGCAGAGGCGCAGGGTGCGGCCGAGAAGGGTGACGTTCATGCGGTTGCTGCTGACCATCGCCGTCGGCACCGTCTTCCTGGTGGCGCTGCTGGCCGTGCACGTGTCCCCTTCGTCCTCCTACTCCTCCTCGTCCTCCCCGGGTGCTTACAAGCTCCCCAAGGTCGCTGCTTCTCCCTCTTCTTTTCTCTTAATCGTTGATGTTCTCCAAACGAAGGCCGGTTCTTGACGCTTTATAGGGGTTTTCAGTCACAATATCCTGGGATTTGTTCAAGATATCCTTTTCTTAATGTACACCTCTCTCGCTCCATAAAAATCCGTTCTTGGAATCGTTTTTTTTTTTTCTCTCTTTTTTTATGTTTATATCTCTTCGGAATAAAAATCGACTCTTGATGTAGGTTTTTTTGGATTTTTAGCATCAGAAATCTCTTTCGTTATGTTTCTTGATGCATCGACATCAAGAACCCATTTTTTTGTTATTTTTAGCCAAAAAGTTCTGTTTAGAAGATGGTAAGCTCTCATTTTGCAGATCTTTTCTGATTGTTTTCTGGTTCATTTTTCTCTTCTGGTCCGCAAAAAAAGGTATTATAGCGTCAGATAGAAATGTTCTACGAGAGTTAACGATTTGTTGTAAGCAGAGGCATGAGATTGGGTATGGAAGCTGGCGTTCCGAGCACAAATGGGTGCAAGAAGCGGTTCCTCAACTCTCCAAGGCGTCGGCTGCTCATCATCAGGTGATCCAGTTATTTCTCTGTTCGATCTCCATCAGCTCTTGGTTTGATGGATTTCGCCTTCAATTTGATGCCAAAGTCGCAATTTTTCACAATCTGATCTCTTGACGTTAACGGCTTCGTGGGGGTTTTTAGTCGAATATTTGGAGTGCTGAGCAATCATGCCATCTCTTCCATTCTTTTCACTCCTCTAGAAATGACAGTGGGATAGCAGGAGCCAGGAGGCGACGGAGGAATTCAAGAAGCTGTGGAAGCCTCCATCAGATCGCGGCTTTGTGCCTTGCACTAAACCCAGCTCATCGTATTCATGTAATAAACTACACCATTTCCCGAGATTGTTTCCATTCTTTCTTCACTTGACAGATTGCATTTATCTTAAGAAATGCTCTCTTTTACTGCAGCTCCTGGAGAGTCAAGAGGTTACCTGTTAGTGAGCACCAATGGTGGGTTGAACCAGATGAGGGCAGGGGTAATCAATCTTCCTATGTATCTTGTTCATGCTCCATTCTAAATGGTCAAAGAAAAATTCCAATTCTGATTGGTATTTTGTCTAAATCTAGTCGCTAGAAAAGACATTGAGTTAACTGCAGACATATAGCATATCATAGATTCTCTTGTGTGATTTAACATGTTTCAGAGTATAATTCATCTGGAGTTGAATGGTTCTCAAACAGAATAAACATGAAGATAGTGTTTCTAGCTTTGAACATGAAAAATATATGTCAGAAAATTACAGTTAAAGTTCTCAATGAAAAAGAATCTTAGTGTGAGACGGGCTATCTTTTTCTTGAGAAGATTGGTTGCCATTGTTGCGATCCTTTTGACTTGACATATTGTTGGATGACTGCATATGACTTGAAAAGGCTTTGCTTGCTTCATTGTAGCATTTTCTCTACAAACTAAGAAATCAGATATAGATGTAGTGGGCAGCAAGTAAATTAAATTTAAAGTGTCAAAGGCCTTCTATTATGGAAGTATTCTTAAGACAGTTCAAAATTCCACTAGCTGGGACCCTTAATTTGACATGTGGTTGACTGAGCTGTTGTTCGCACGTTGTGTTTGGTTGCAAAGCAACTTCCAATCTATTATCATGCTTGTCACTATCCTTGCTTTCTATTTTTTTTATTGATCAATATAGTCGGGAGTACTTGATTGCATTTTATATTATGGTGCTCTGTAATACCAACAAAATGAACAAGTACCTTTAACACTTTATGATCTAACAAAAAAATGCATGAGGCAGCATGATAACATCCATTTATAATTGTTCAACATGTGCAAAGACCTATTATTTTAATCGCCAAATGGCAAAAAAAGAGGTAAAGGAGAGAATAGAATGAAAAATAAAATTTAAAAGCATGTCCTATGGTGCTATATTGCATAGTGGTTTCATTAAGTCAACCATGTTGATTTCATATGTGAAGCAGGCATGCCAAACCAAGATTTAGAGATGGCAATTTGGTTGAAATCTTGACTTTATTTTTCAAGCAATTTGTTTGGACCCTATCCATACGGCTATACCTAATGGATACTTACTGCTCTTTGGCTGCTTCATGAAAGTTGTGATTGCATTCATCCAAAGTAGTTGTGCTAGTTGAACTGACTACTAGAAAATGGCAATCTCCCTACTTGTCTTCTTCAACCTAGTCAATAAGGTCTGCAACAGTCAAGATGCTTCACTGATCCGGGTTGCTACGTACTAGTCTCTTCGTAATTTTATTTCATCTGAAACAAAAACTGAACTAGGATTGTTTGTCCAGATGTTTGGTCACTGTTTCTATGATTTTTTTGGACAAATAATTAAATTTAAGTTCCACCAGAAGAAACTGTAGCCTATGACGGGTATCTAACTATCTATCGCCAACGTTTCATGTGGTTCCGACCATTCACTTCACAAGTTTAAAAACTTGAACCTGCCATCTTCCTGCATAAAAATGTCTTAGAGATATACAATGCACCCAAAATTTTCATGGATGTGCTAGCTCTTGAATATTCTAGAGTAAAATAAGTAACTTATTCAAGTAGTGATGGCCTTCTTCACCTTTCAATTTTATTTAATTAAAATTTGTACATAATCACTCTCTTTACATTTAAGGCTATCGGCCCAAATAGTTGTGGGAATTAAAATAAAAAAAGTTAAAAAGCAACATTGACTACCAGAACATGCTTTCTTCCTTGTCTACTTTCATAGTTCTTTTAGCTTAAAACCCAATGTTTATTTGGAAACATTACTCTATTTTATGTACAAGTTCATCAGGAGGTTGTGGTTATTTCTTGTATAACCATTTTTCCATAAACCATTATAAATGTTCTGAGCTCTTCATTGCAGATCTCTGACATGGTAGCAGTTGTGCGGATTATCAATGCCACTCTCGTGATTCCAAAACTCGATAAGAGCTCATTTTGGCAAGATTCTAGGTACTTGTAATTCTCATGTTGTCTTGTTTGAGAATATCTGTGCTTTCTATTGACATATTATTCTATGGCAGCAATTTTTCAGATGTCTTTGACGAAGATCACTTTATACGTTCTTTGGCAAATGATGTGAAAATAGTGAAGAAACTACCAAAGGAGCTTGCTGCATCTACCAAAATAGTGAAATATTTTAAGAGCTGGTCTGGTGTAGAATATTACCAGGATGAGATATCTCGATTATGGAATGATTATAAGGTGTAGTCTCTGTACTACTGTAAAACACGGAACTTATTTACTATGCTGTATAAAATTTATCATTGATATTATCTTTCTAACAGGTCATTCGAGCTGCTAAATCAGATTCCCGTCTTGCTAACAACAATTTGTCCTCTGAGATACAGAAGCTCCGTTGCCGAGCTTTCTACGAGTCTCTTCGTTTCGCCCCTAGCATTGAGGCACTAGGAAAAGTAATAGCTTAGCTTCTATGTTTCCTGAATTTGTCGTTGTATTACAATACTTACACTTGGAGCTTATTTTACCCTTTCCTGTTCTTTGTGCAAATTGCAGTTGTTGGTTGAGAGAATGAGATCATATGGTCCATTCATTGCTCTGCACTTACGTTTCGAGAAGGACATGCTCGCTTTTAGCGGTTGTACATATGGTTTGAGTCCTCATGAAGCTAATGAGCTAACCAAAATTAGGTAAGAACTTCTGCAGATTAATGTCTGATTTTTTTGGTTTGAGTCCTCATTGGGTCAACTTCTTCACTGGCATTATGTTCATCTACTCTGCTCTCTCTCTCTCTCTCTCTCTCTCTCTCTCTCTCTGCTTTTATAGAGAAAACACACCATACTGGAAGGTGAAAGACATTGACCCCATGCAACAGAGATCCAAAGGTTACTGTCCCCTAACGCCAAAAGAGGTTGGAATTTTCCTTTCTGCTCTAGGATATCCATCAAGTACTCCAATATATATTGCAGCAGGTGATATATATGGAGGTGATTCACACATGGCTGATCTCCAATCCCGGTTTCCGATACTAATGAGCAAGGTACTAATACATTTGATAACGCGACATGAAGTCTCTTCATATGTTTTCTTTTCTCTATACAAAGTAAAACTGGTGAAGCCTTTTATTTAAATGTTGCCAGTTCCTACTTGTAGGTATATATTAGATTTGTTCACAACACATGACATTTGATTTATGACAATGACAATAAAAATATAGAAAATGCAGGATATGAAAGCATGATTATATATGTTTTGGGTAAATGTTATGATGATGTTTGATAACAGAAGAGTATCAGACTTACATTTCCCTATATTGTGTTCTTAATGGATCAGCTACTCCTCTCCTTTTGGAGGACTAGCATGATATCTTCATTTTTCTTTCTTTTCATTGTCTTCATGAGAACAAAATCTTAGTTGAAGGTTGTATATGAAGACAAAAATCTTTCTTTTCATTGTCCTCAGGGAAACAAAATCTTTGCAAATGAAACCATGAGATGCCTTGAAAACATTCGTTCTTGATCAGACTTTTTCTTGCTTCCTCCTGGAGTTTTAAGATTGTAGATGAAAAAAACATATATTCCTCTGCAGGAAAAGTTAGCTTCAGCAGAAGAGCTTGATCCTTTTAGACCATATGCATCTCAAATGGCAGCATTGGATTACATTGTCTCAGTGGAAAGCGATGTTTTCGTTTCATCATACCTGGGAAACATGGCAAGGGCGGTCGAGGGTCACCGTCGTTTCTTGGGCCACCGAAAAACCATCACTCCCGATAGGTGAGGTTGTCCTTCGAAAATGAACTCTTCAAGACATCCCTCAACACATTCTATCGTACTGTTGATAGATCGTAAGAACGTTTTTTATATGTCGTTTAATGGATTATTTTTATTTACGATGCAGGAAATCACTTATTCATTTGATTGATAAGATCGATCGTGGATCGCTCACAGAAGGAAAAAAGCTATCAAACATGATTCTTGAAGTCCACAAAGGAAGGTATGTGGCCATGAATAGAAGAACTACGTCCGCACCTTCTTGCTTCGACACTGATCGTTTTGCATTTGTGCATCAGACAAGGGTCACCTCGCAAGAGAAAAGGTCCCATATCTGGAACAAGAGGAAAAGAAAGATTTCGGTCCGAAGAAGCATTCTACGAGAATCCTCTACCGGACTGTTTGTGCCGGTCGGAATCCGACGACACCACCGGTCATCATCATCTTGTTAGCACGTGAATTAGATGTTGCTGATGACTTCACCATAGCCGATCGACCGACTGAAGGAGCATTTGGAGAGCCCTGGTTACATTACGTACGACCATGAAGCTACAGGTTACAGACATGGCAATCCAAAGTAGAGAATTGAAGGCGGAGTGCCATGAAAGCTTACGAGGCTGCTGCGTTGGTGTTTCTTTAGTGAAGATGGTCGCATCTTTACGAGAGGCAATTACAGATAGGCCTTTTTGTTTGTATTACAGAAACCTCAGATTTATTTTTTCTTTTTTAAGGAAATAATGAAGAGCAAAATACAGTATAAATGTGTCATCGGTGTTCGTGATTTGATGTGCCAATCATTGTGGGGCCCACTGTCGAGATGGTTAGATCGACAGCTACGTGGCGAGATGATGTTTGCTGTCTCTGGAAGCATAACGAATCCCAAGAACGTGTCTGAAGGCATTCCCCTAAAAACCGCAAACGAGTTAACAACCGCCCCCTAGCGATCCGTGGACGAGCTTGGCAGCCAATAGAAATCCTCCGACAACACGTCTCGATCCGCCTCGCTGCCATGTAACGCATCGCAGCCGTTCGTTTCAGGGCAAAGAAACACAGCGAGACGGGATCTCGACTGTCGACAAGCCGCGGAGGGCCTACAAATAGCGCTCGACCTACGCTGTTCTCAACTTTGGATCTCTTCCGGTTCGAAGCTTCGTAAAAAGGAGGAGCGAACAGGGGGGGAGATCGCGAGAGGTACTGTATAATGCGCCTGTTTTCGCTTAATTTCTCTGGTTTGTTTCAAATTTGTTGATTGCTCGTGTATTCCTGCGTGACTTCTTCATGTGATCTTAAAGTCATTGTTGTGCTCTTCTAATTTGCCTGGGTTTGGGAGGGATTTAATACTTTGTTGTTGTCCCTGTGATGTAATGATGTCGCGTTTGGTTCTTTGATCTTTTTCTGCCTTGCGGCGTTGGTGATTTGGTTGCATGGACATTGTTGTGGTAAGAAGTTTTGGTGTACTTACCAAAAAAACTATGCGATTCTGGTTGCCCTTGTTGGACGGTAACTAGCCTTGCTTAGACTTACTCGTGGTTATGCAGTTTCCTTGAGGCTATAGGACTGATTGCCTTGAATTTAACGCGAGAGTGTAACAGAAGGTGCTACGGGGTTTGAATTTTTTTGAGCATGTTAGTGCAAAACTGAGATCTTTTTTCTTCTGCAAATTGGAAATGCCCTGTGATCCTGTGGAATAACTGATTGGTAGAACCCTATAGGTGATTCGATGTGTTCAGTGCATGGTATCTGTTTTGAGAATTCAGAAAAATTCAAAGCTTTATCCCTTGGTTGCCAACGTGGGTTATAGAATAATGATTTTGTGTAAACTAGGGGTGAAAACTGATTGGACAATTGAGAAATCGATATTCCTTAACAATTGGTTCCAATAACTTTGTGAATTTAATAATACGCAAATCAAATGTGTTGCATATAATAATGACTATAACTCATTTTATTAATGATGTTTCTTGGGTGAGAGAACTATAAGGCAAATGTGACAAGCAAAAAATAAAGATAAAACAAAGGATTCATCCTCTATGTAGGACACTTTGATTATTTTTCTTTGAGCTGGTATTGCTGTTTTTTATGGTTGCAAATATTACGATATCTGGGTGTGAGTAGAGTTCAATTGTGTCTCTGTGAGCTATTAGGATCTCAGTTAGCATAACTTAAATATGAATGTGCCCATCTATGTATTCAAGCTCAACTGGTCTCATAGATGTGTGAAAAGACTAAGATGAGTTTCTCTACTTTGTTGGATCTGTTGATTTGTTGATGGTCTGATTCTCCATGGATCTTCAGCTGTGTGCTTCTCTTTATCTTGAGTTAATCCAAGAACATATTTGAAACCTGAAGTAAGGGTTTCCAGCTTTATTTGTTTTTTTGTACAGGGTTTCTGAATGCTAGATTCATTTAGTTATAAAGTATCTCTTTGATTAGAATCTTTCCTGTTGTGTTGTTTCTTTTGAGATGCATATTTTTATTTCTTCAATGTCAAATGATCTTTTTGGATTGAATAACCAGGTGTTGAATTTTTTCAAGTTATTTGCTTGATATCTCAATCAAATGACTTCTATGGCTTCTTGTTGTCCTATTATCAATATTCTGTATTTGTAAAATATATATGATAGTTTTGATAGTTTTGAGTTTTGAGCTAAAAATTAGTTTTTTTAGCAACATTTCTCTGGATAACTTGTGTTAGAAACAAAAGTGCTGGTGAATTTTCTTGTTTCTCTTTTTCTTGGTGATATGATACTTTGTCATGACAGAATTCTGACTTGTTCTTAGCTTTTGTAAGTGCATTTTTGGTTTGGATAAAAATAATTGTTATACACTGATCTGTTGTTTGCTTTGTGGATGTATCAAATTAGACTAGTGGACTATGCAGTTTGTTAGGAACTTAAGCAGACTTGCTTTTAAGAAACCTGGTGATGTTCTTTGGTGGTTAATTAGTTTATCTGCTTTGACACACTCCTTTCTTTCTTGTCTCTTTCCTGTGTTTCATATATCATGGTTATAACTATATCTCCAATTGACCTGAGTATGTATGCCTCTGATATATGACATTGACAACAAGAGAGATTTTCTGTCACAAACAATTATGGAAAATTTCACATGAGTTTCTATTTAGTTATGTTCATATCCCTTATTGTGGGTGGATTTCTTAAATCTTTTTTCATTGCTATTCTTTGCCCTTTGTGATCATTACTTAGTTGTATGGTAAACTTCTTGAGATTGATTGTTTTCTGATGCAATTGATTGATTTGTCTTGACATCACATAATCCATCATATTTGGAGTACATCTAATTGCTTTTTTCCTCTGTTTCAGATGGCTCGAACCAAGCAAACTGCTCGCAAGTCAACTGGAGGGAAGGCTCCTAGGAAACAGCTTGCCACTAAGGTTCAGTCATTCTTAATTAGCACATTGTCTTGCATCATGTACATCTCTTGTCCTCTTTGCTTGTCACTTTGTTTGGTTAGCTGTTTTCTGGTGTTTGTGTAGGCTGCTCGCAAATCAGCCCCTACCACTGGTGGAGTGAAGAAGCCTCACCGCTACCGTCCTGGGACCGTTGCTCTTCGGTATGTTATGTGATACTGGTGGTGCCATATTAGTGGGTTCTCTAGTGTAGTTTTCACACTTAAGCTTTGCTGCTGCTTATTGTGCATTTTGGTGTTGAAATTATAGTGAAATTCGCAAGTATCAGAAAAGCACAGAGCTTCTGATAAGGAAGTTGCCATTCCAGAGGCTTGTCAGGGAAATTGCCCAGGATTTCAAGGTCGGTAGTAATGGGACACTGAATGGTGGTGGCCTATATAAAGACTGATCTGAGCTATCAAAACAATCTTTTTTATATGTGTTGGGCAGACTGATCCGAGCTATCAAAACAAAACAATCTTTTTTATGTGTTGTGCAGACTGATCTGCGCTTCCAGAGCCATGCGGTGCTTGCTCTACAAGAGGCTGCCGAAGCCTATTTGGTGGGTTTGTTTGAGGATACCAATTTGTGCGCCATCCATGCCAAGCGCGTGACCATCATGCCTAAGGACATCCAGTTGGCTCGGAGGATCCGAGGTGAAAGGGCTTGAGAGGGCCGTCTGCTATGAATAACTTTTGTTATGAGTAACAGATGTGGGGACTCCTAATGCCTATTTAGTTATTGGATACTGTGTGTGTATGGGTAACATGGTATTCCGACTATAATGGTCCGTGGTTTGGTCATGTGATCGATGGCTTATATGTTATGCATCAGTCTGTTAATCTTTAGTTTAGTCGGGTGGTGGTGATGTATGGAATTCTAATTTCAGATGATTTAGGAATGTGTTTTGTGGTATTATTGTTAGATGTTAGCTTTGTTACAGACATACACATTATATCATATTTCTCTCACCCTTTCGTGTGGTTGCGGTTCATTTATATTTAATTTCCATCCTCTGATTTCGTTTTATATTGTTATTTTCCAGAGGTTATGGATTTATAGGGTTCTTGTTTTGAATTTATTATCTCTAATCATCATCCATGGCGATATTTTTTTGGCATCCTCGTAATGGCGATATGAATATGAATAAATATGCGATATGGCAATTAGCAGCTTCTATCCATGACTCATTGCAAGATGGAACACGTTACTGCCTCCAATTTCTTGATCATAATCCTACTTTTTGTGATCTAAAGTTGTTAAACTACAGAACTCAAAAGCAAATTTCGTGGATGCGGCCGACCGTCAACATGATAATAACACGGAACAGCAGACGAACTATCTAAAGTATTAGATGACGTCATCAACAATGATTACCGAGCAAATTTGAGCATCGAGCATGTGGAAGAGTTGTTTGTTGCAACCAAATAACATCATCAAGAAGGAAGAATTGTTTGTTGCAACCAAATAACATCATCAACAGGGATTACTAAGCAAATTTGAGCATCTTGGAGTAAAAGAGAATGTGGAAGAATTGTTGGTTGAAATAACATCATCAACAAGGAAGAATTGTTTGTTGCAACCAATAACATCATCAACAGGGATTGCTGAGCAAATTTGAGCATCTTGGAGTTAAAAGAGAATGTGGAAGAATTGTTGCAACCAATAACCAAAACACAAAATGGATTTTGACTACGTAATCAACTATACAAACAATTAAAGCCAACCAGCCGCATCTTGGCCTAATTTTTCTCGACCCGTTGAGTATGCTCTCCCAGAACTAGGTTCACCAAGAGTGACCGACGCTAATGACTGGGAAGCCCAGGCTCTGGCACTCATTGCACCTTCCTGCAGATGATGCTGCTTGCATGGATGCAACCTACTGCCTTGCTTTGCCTGTTCAGTGTATGCCTGGAAATAGTTCCAGAGATTCCTCACGCTCACATATCGCATCTGCCTCCTCCAAGCTCGCTGAAAACATGCATTAAGTCTCGGAAGAAGGAAGTAAAGCAGCCTCATCAGCAGGAAACCACTCGCAAGTGCCAAATAACCATCCTGCTGCAGCAGTTTCTCTGGTGATCTTGCCCATGAGAATGGGCAGTTTTCCTGCATGTCTTCTTTGAGCTCAGTATCATCTGGCGGATCCGTAACATTATCCAGGAAGACCAGTTTCGGTGATGGACCGACACCTGACACGATGAACAGATTATGATAAATATAACATGTTCCAAGGCAAAGAAAGCCTCATGTTAAACTTCTTTAATTTTCAATCTTCATTGCAGATTGACCACAACGGTAGAGTCCTGGCTGGTTATGCTCAATGAATAAATGCTATGTAACTTGAGCTTACCATTTATTTATTGATTGTGAACAACTCCACCGAAGGTATTTTTGTTACTCGGCAAAAGTGCTTAATATCATAAGTTTATTTTTGAAAATGACTATAGTTTTGAACCATCAAGTGAATAGTTCTAAGGAAGTCGGGAACATAACTAAGCCGTGAGAAGTCTTGTAGGACAGTTTTGCAATCCAGAGATAAAGGGCACTTAAAAAAGGGCTTCTAATCAAAAGAAAAATGCAAAATACCTGTTACATGATTGTAAAAAGCAACTAGAGAATTTCTGGTTCGTGAACCATGATACTGCACCCTCATAGTTGAATTTAGAAGAAAAAGGGTTGGAAAACCATGCACTCCATATCTAGAGAGTATGCTGCAATTCACAAGTTCCAGATGTCAATATCAGTACATGCATATATTTGAGGAATCTTGTCATTTGAACAAACATTGTTCTGTACCTTGGCCTGATAACAGATTCTTCAAATGCAAAATGACGGATGGTTGGAAATAAGTTAGACAAGATCTGGAAATTTGGGTGACAAATTTTAGAGAAAGGACACCAGGATGCATAAAAGAGCAGGGCCACATAGTCCTCCCTGTTCTTTTGCACCATACTCGATGCCTTCTGCAAAGTAGCTTCATCTCCCTACACACACGGTAAAGAAAAAAAAATGTCTCAGAACAATTAAGAAAAGCAAATTGATATGCTTTAGAGGTTCTTCTGTCAGTCAACAAGAATATAATCTAGATGTGACAAGGTCTCAAAACAAGAAAGGCCCCTTGAACTAACCCTGATTGATCAAGACTAATGGAACAATTGAAACACTACCATAGAAGAGCAAGAAGCAGATACAAGTGCACAAAATCACATAAACAAAGAGAGAGCAGAAAACAGAAAGGCCATAGAAGAACCACTAATCCACAAAGCATAGGTCAACAGCAGCATCAAGCAACAATCAAGAGCAAATAACAATGCCGTACGGTAAACATTAACTCTAAATTGACAAGCAGATTATCCTGCAAAGGCACAAATTTCAGTAACATCCAAGTGCCGTCTCTATTCAGGGTTATATCATACTTGGTGTCCTCTCATTCTGGACTCTATATCTTCTAGGCATCTAATATAAGTTTTGGCTCATCAGTTTTCATGCTATCTTCCTACGAATAGTTTCAGAAATGAGAAAACAAATGAAGTTATGAGCATAATCTCTTACAATTTATATATCATGAAACGGGAACTCTTCCGGCATTGATTAAGATATTCCTTTTCCAGCTGTTATTCTGCTTATTCTAGATGGTCTTATGTTATTAGAAGCTTGAATAAACAAAGTTATCATGAAGGACAGAGAACTACGGTTCGAGGGACATGCATATCCATGCAAGGAACTACATGGATGCCAAATGGATAAAAATGCCATTCATTGAATTAAGATGTCAATGCACCTTTTTGTCCTATCTCACATTGTCCAGAGCTCGGTAGTTTGTCACAAGCATGAAAAATTATTCTCTACAGAACCCGCTGTGAGGCTGTTATGGTCATATGTCCATCAATTTGGCCTTTGCTGTGTCTTTTAGTTCAAGAACAATGGTTTCCCTCCAAGGATTCTGGTGCAGGATATACAATTAAAGCAGCATGGCTTCCAATAAAATTAATATCTATCACTGCACCTTGTAACAGTCCTATTCTAATGTTCTATGTCTGCTATGTCAAACCTCAAGGACAATCTCCTCATCTATCTTTAACAAAAATGAAAATTTTCAACCGCCCATTTATACCATTAGCATATGTTCCCTTAATTTAGATTAATCAAGTCAAGACAGATAAAAAAAATCTATTTTGGTCAAACCAACTACCCAATTGTCTATAATTTCGTTGTTCTAAAGAAAAAGAACAAAAATGAGGATTATGAACCAGATTCCAGGAAGATTTTGCTTGTTTTGTCTTTTAATAGCTGCCACCAGTGAGTCAGTATCATCTCCTATCCTTGGTGTCAGGAAATTGTTAACCTGAACATGTTTGATTTGGTCTCGATGCGGTGAACATAAGTCAATTTCAGTCGACAACCATGCTTGGTTTTGATCTCATTACATCTAATATTACAAGTGCTATGGAGGGACAAGCCAACCCAAATCGTCTGATACCTCAAAAGCAACAATTTTGCGATTTCTACTGTTTGCTACCAATACGGAAAGGTTCCCCACAAGCAAGATCGATTGAGTTCAGGACCGCTATAATCATAATAACACGAAAAAATCTTCCAAAAGGAGAGTCTTTTATCAAGAAACTACAATTTAAAAGAGGGGAAATGTGCAATATATAGAAAAGGAACAGAACCAGAGATCCCAAGAAGTGGTAGGGGAGCACCTCAACGACGCCGATCTGATAAGCACCGAGAGGCAGCGTAGAATCCGAATCCCAGCAATAGTCCGGCCAACCCAGGATCGTATCTACGACGGAGGGCCTGGGGCAGGCCGGCGAGCCCGCCGCCACGGCAAGAAAGGCAACCAGGAAAACGAGCGCGGCGCGCCGAGGCTTTCCCTCCATGATTCGGTTAGGCGAACAGGAGAGGCGGCGGGAGAAACTAGCACGGGGCGAACTTCTCGTCCACGGCGATGGCCTGCCCCCCTCTTTTCTGCCCTTTCTCTCGTCACCCTTCTCTCGCTCCTCCTCTCCATGCTTCCAACGCGGATAAGCGGACGCGGGGGGTTCGAGTGGGACGAGACCGCAACCGTCCGATGCTTCGGATCGGACGGCGTACGACCATAGAAGACGCGGCGAGCGGGGCCCACAGCGGATAATGTACCGTTCGGGGTTCACTTCGGGCCCCGCCGGCGTTTCCAGTTCGCTGCCCGGCGCGACACAGCAGGAGATTCCAACACCTTCACCGTTTGATGATCTCACAAACGCCACGAGTCCAAAAGAGCTACATTTTGTTGTATCTGCCTCAACTCACTTCACAGGACATTGGATGACTCGGTTTGCAAGATTACATACCGAGCACTGCCAAGAACAAAATGGCTGTTCATCAGGAAAGAGGAAAAATATAACCATCAGTACACTGTAGATGACAAAAGATTATGAATAATAGGAAATCACAGTTTGCAGAACAGTATTCAGACCACATGTACAAGAAGAAAGATCTATTTTTGCTAAAAGAATCTTCTTAACAAAGAAGAGAATTTGCCCACAGTATGATAACCTTGTCCCATATGCTTCTTGGCAATGTCACAACTTTCATATCTCTGAAGAAATTTGATATGGCAATCAATCACATACCCCATGAGGATGAAGCATTACTGATTCAAACTTTTCTAATTCTCCTCCAGTAAGTATTGGTTGCATAACCATTATGTATATAATGTCTGATTCTAAGCTGTACTCTGGAAATTGTTTTGAGTTATTGTTCTTCCTTGAAGAAAGACTTGTGTCAAAGTAAGAGTTGCTGATTTGTGGTGGTACTTTCAAGCTCAGATTTGGGAGATCCAAAGAAAGGGGCAGTATCGCGGAGTGTCACCAAACCCTGCATGTGGACCAGCAAGTATCATTAAAACATTGACATATCTAAGTTGCTGAAACTGTTATGAACAAGATGCATAAATCATAATCTTACAGTTCCATACATTTGTTGCTGGTTGCAGAATTATGAGAATCAAAGTATCTTAATATGTCTAGACAACTCAAATGGAGATATTTTTAAAAATCTCTATATGAGTACGATCGAAATTGACAAAGTAAACATATTGTTTCGGTATGTATATCTAGCAGGGAGGTATTTGACAACCTCAGAGATAACAATGCAGTACAATATAGAAAAGAAAAATTGTCTCAGACAGCAAAGTACAATATAGAAAAGAAAAATTGTCTCAGACAGGCAAATCAGATATGCTTGTAATGCCAAAAGCTCACAAATCCTCCATTGTTTAGGTCAAAAATTTTGGCGAGATTGAGACTGTTTCTGCAGTTAGAGATGCTCTTAGATGCACATGAAAACAGAAGTGCCATGCTCATCAATATGAAGTCTTGAAACACCAACATGAACATGACCCAGGTAATCTTTGTTGCATCTTTATGCTCCTTTTTCATTAATCTCTCTTTTTCAGAACATGACCACTGGCATTCTCATCTTCAAGTAAAAGTTCCTACCCATATTCTACAGCATATACAAAGCATGTCTGAATTAAGTCAAGAATTTGATAAACTATAAATCTAGATATGTCTATGTTCGTTTTTTTGTTATTTCTTCTGAATGAACTCAAAGACATGAACTGAGTCTCCAGTAGTTAATATTAGATTAAGTTTCCCATGTTCTGTAGCTGTTTAATGCTGTAAGCACATAAGAGACTGAACTTTAATTGAAATAAACTTCAACTGTTCAGATATAATCTACTGTCAATCTCCATAACATTCCATATCAATCGTGATAAACAGTAATCACATGTAGGTAGGCTTCCGAATCTATATTTGCTCATCTTTATATCATGCATATTATTCTACTAAACATAACCGGCAGCTGATCTATAATCCAGCACAATAGTATATTGGTCAGCAAATCCAGTCCAGCATTGAGTTCAGCCACATTCACTCCACAATATCTATACACTTTTCTATCATATCTTCATCTGTCATGAAGAGAAACCATTATAATTTGTCTGAATTGAAGTCCCTGATTAATCTCATCAATTTGCTACAAGTTCAGGTGCAGTACTGCCATCTTCTTCCATTTTCATTGATCCACCGTGAAGTCCTTGTTCCCTCTTCATTTCTTGGTTAATTTCCATTCCCATACCCCATTACTTACAAGCATATAGCAATTTGTATATTGGTCAGCAAATCCAGTCCAGCATTGAGTTCAGCCACATTCACTCCACAATATCTATACACTTTTCTATCATATCTTCATCTGTCATGAAGAGAAACCATTATAATTTGTCTGAATTGAAGTCCCTGATTAATCTCATCAATTTGCTACAAGTTCAGGTGCAGTACTGCCATCTTCTTCCATTTTCATTGATCCACCGTGAAGTCCTTGTTCCCTCTTCATTTCTTGGTTAATTTCCATTCCCATATCCCATTACTTACAAGCATATAGCAATTTGTATATTGGTCAGCAAATCCAGTCCAGCATTGAGTTCAGCCACATTCACTCCACAATATCTATACACTTTTCTATCATATCTTCATCTGTCATGAAGAGAAACCATTATAATTTGTCTGAATTGAAGTCCCTGATTAATCTCATCAATTTGCTACAAGTTCAGGTGCAGTACTGCCATCTTCTTCCATTTTCATTGATCCACCGTGAAGTCCTTGTTCCCTCTTCATTTCTTGGTTAATTTCCATTCCCATACCCCATTACTTACAAGCATATAGCAATTTGTATATTGGTCAGCAAATCCAGTCCAGCATTGAGTTCAGCCACATTCACTCCACAATATCTATACACTTTTCTATCATATCTTCATCTGTCATGAAGAGAAACCATTATAATTTGTCTGAATTGAAGTCCCTGATTAATCTCATCAATTTGCTACAAGTTCAGGTGCAGTACTGCCATCTTCTTCCATTTTCATTGATCCACCGTGAAGTCCTTGTTCCCTCTTCATTTCTTGGTTAATTTCCATTCCCATATCCCATTACTTACAAGCATATAGCAATTTGTATATTGGTCAGCAAATCCAGTCCAGCATTGAGTTCAGCCACATTCACTCCAAGATTGAGTTCCAACTGCTATGCATAAGAATGCCACTGATAGAAGGATAGGATGAGAGGGATTTCACTTTGATAGCATCAACCGGCAAAGAAGCTCCTCATCTTCTCGATGAAATCTTCAGCTAATGTGGCAGGGCCACTGTTGAGAAGATTAGGCCTAATGATCCACAAAAGGATGGTTCCAGTCAGCAATACCCCATGCAAACTCTGTTCACTGTTCTCTTGTCAACACTGTAAGGTTTCCAGAGCAGATGTAAATAACTCAAGCGACTTTTTGGATGTTTAGCCACTACTTTCATCCATTTTCTTCTTGCCAAAGGCTTAAGCTCATTGAAGTAATTGGATTTCCTTTGATTAACCTCCCAAAGGTTTAAGTGCATCAAAGTTATTGGATTTCCATTGATATGGTTGAGTAGCATAACAAGAGGTCCCACTCTATATATCCAAGGAAAAATACTAAGAGAATCCTGGACCTTGGTTTCATATGATCAGATGCATTGAGGATCAAACCAGATGATTTCAGTGTGCAGCTAACTCCATCTCATATTAGGGGAAGAGGTCATCAAGATCTTTTTGTTCATGGCTCAGATGTATGTCTTTCATTCCATAAAATCCAATCTATGGTGGTGTCAATATACACATTTGTTAAGAAGCACTGATCTACGACAAGGAGCACCAATTATAACATAGAATTATATACAATGCATGATTTCATCTATAAAAGGTTTGGTTTTTGTTGATATTGGACATCTAGTAGTTTGCTAGATATTGAATGAATTGTTATTGTATATTGCAGTGAAAATGAATATAAGAAATCGTGAAAATAGAAAATAGTAGCAAAAAGTAATATGTAGCATTCCCAGGAAAGTATATAAGAATCCAAGAATTTTCATAAAATCAAATTACAGTTGCTTTGAGTATTACTGAGCTGCACAAAAATCAAAAGAGAGATGCTTTGGTTGATCTTATAGACGCATTGCCGCTGGAATGAAGAAGACAAAACATGCTTTCCTTGTAACCAAGAGCTTTTCCTATGGATTCCCATGATAGGCACAGAAAATTAAGAGAATGCAACCTTTTTCTTTTAACTTTCTATATATTTTCTATGGCCTCTTTCCCTCTTCTATGAAGACCGGACCATTTCTTTACTAAAAAGAGAAAGCTGAACACCTCCCCTGTTCTCTATCTATTCATACTGATAAATGAACCAGACAGGCTGGACCAAATGAAAAACTGAGAAGTGGACTTCTGATCTGTCCGATTTACCAATTGCTTCAAAAATGATAAAACAATCACAATAAACTGGGTTCAATCTATCAGTTTCCTGTGCATCAAAAGAACCAATCGGTCCAGTTAGAGCAGACTGGTTTTGAAGTGATCGTAAAACAATGAAAAAATTTTTAGTCCTCTTTATATTAGTCATCATGGATAATCCTATCTTTAGATTGTTAACAATATGAAAAAAAAAAAAAGAATGAAAGAGATCATGCGATCTTGGAATCAAAATCATAAATTATCTTATGCCTTGATAAAATTATAACTCAAGATGTTTAAATGATCCCATATTTTTTGGTATATTTTATATTCTTATATAGTTGTATTTTCTTAAAAAATATTTTTAAACATGTGGTCTCAATTGATTGATTTATCATCCGAACAGTAATACTGTGACATGAGATTTAGCAAGATCGCAGTAGGGTGAAATGAGAAAGAGAAGCCAATTGACATATCTAATGCATAAAAGATGAGTTTGTTGGATCAAAGCCACGAAGACAGTTTCAACTGATACTAGCACGCAGAACTAGATGGCTTACATCACAAGTTCACTGGAAGTATCTAAGATGGCCAAACTCTGATCAGATTTTTGTTTTTTCTCTCCCCAGTTGCTGGAGAACCTTATGCAGAAAATAATACGTGACTCTAGAGCAATGATGGAGCTATTTTTCAAGAAGAAACAACACTCAGTGTGGAAAATTATCTTAACGCCAAGTCACAAACTGCTAATGACCTAATTCGGTTGGCCAACCTTCAGAGGTTTCCTCTCATAAATCTTATGTTCTCTAAAGTCTAAACAACTAAAATAGCAAATATGTTCTGATCAAGACCTCTGTGGATCAGTGCCTGCCAAATGTCTTACTACATAAGTTGAGTTTTAGTTCGTGATGGTCCTCCCATGCATACGAACTAAGAGCTGAGAATTGAATATCCCAAAAAGGTCTAGTAATGACTAAGTTGTCCAATATATCTGTTTGATGGATGAGAAGTCTTCTGTCACAGCTATTTATTCTCTATCTTGATTAATCATATAAATCTTTAGTTGCAGTATATTTGCTTTAAATTAAGAAGGAACATATGAGGTAGTAAATAGGCAAAGCAAATTTGTACACATAGCACAGACCAAATGAAATGAATATATGAAAAAAAAAGTGACTTCCATATTAGTGAAAAATGGTCAACTACAGAAATAGATTTATCTTTCATCCAAAAGACAATTTGATGACTGGAGACTGATCATCAAGATGCATTTTGTACATCCAGTAAAATGAATGCAAAATCATTTCATCAATGGCATGACTCCAACCAAACCTAAACACAAATGGTGATCATCTTGATGGATGCCCAGGAGGGATTGCACATCTACTGACTTATAAACCGAAGATAAGAAATTACTAGAAATGGTAAGAGTTGATACAAATTACCAAGTTTAGGCATAAAAATAATTGAATGCAGTTCCCACCATGCTTCAGTTTGTAGACTTATGCACTGCTCTGCTAGTTGACTGAGATTATTTGAATTAATGACCAAATCTGTTCTTCTGAACGATGCACCTAAGTCCACTGCCCCATCCAAACAACTTCTTGAGCACGATGTTCCTCTTTCCCGGATCAACCCAGATCAAGTGTTCAAGATAGCTGCTCTTGCAACTCTAATGTTGGCTACAAAAAATCTCCAACACTGCACAAGTGATTCCGCCCTACTAGTTTTGTGCCAAAGCTATGATTTAACATGGTCAGTCCATTGTCATCTCCATCAATTTCAGCCGAGCCCAAATCATTTTTCTTTGGAATCAAACTATAAAGGAAAAGAGAGACAGAAGCCATTTTTTGTCACCAGTCCCCAACCACAACAAAGAAGTAGAGTCAGGCCCCTAATAACATGGATCACAAAGAACTGAAAAACTAGCAAGAGAGAGGGTCTGGAATACAAAAGAGGTAATCCAAATACGAAGTATCCTCCCTAACATCTACCTTCTCCTACTGGCATCATGGACCTCCTCCTTGTGGCCCTTGCCATGTTAGTTGCTTCCCTGAAACCACTGAGCAAAGCTCCGTGCATTGTTGCCGGGTACCGCCTGTTTGTTGCCTCACCAGCAAAGAAGACCCTCCCATCCCCCACACTCTCAGCTAAAATGTCATAGTCATCGCCAGAAGACCCAACAGCGACATAAGAATACGATCCATAAGTAAACCTATCTGACCCCCATCTGGTGCAAATCACCTGAAGGGGCTCGGGGACCTCAATTCCCTTAGGAGCAAAGATACCTTTCAGAACTTCCAGTACCCTTTCAACATGCTTAATTGGAGACGTGGTCTCAAACTTAATTGCAGCCTCCCCTGCAACGAGAGCGACGAGAAGTGGTCCACCGGAGACTGAGGAATAACTATAGAACAGAAAGAATTCACCACGATTGCTTGGATCCTCCGTCAAGTGCCCAAAAGTGTCAATCCCACCACCCCAAAAATCATGGGGAAACAACATCAGAACCTTGTTAAGCAATCCAAAACCCAATCTTTTGATTGCCTCCCGCTTCTCCTTGGGTAATTCAGGCACAAACTCGATACAGCCCTTCTTGAGCACACCAAGTGGTACAGTGCATAGTGCCATGTCGCCACGAAAAACTTGTCCATCGGCATACACCATCACCCCGTCACATCCATACTGAATTCGGGTGACTCTCCTTCCATAGAAGATGGGAATGTTCTCTGCGAGGGCCCGAACGAAGCGTGCATTGCCACCAGGAATGAAGCAGTGATCGCCACCCATTTCATACGGGTCATCCTGGTCCCAATACACCATGGAGAGGTCCGAGAGGAGGGCAGCATTGGCATACTCGAGGTTGGCAAGGTGCCAGTC
Organism: Musa balbisiana; assembly: GCA_004837865.1. Taxonomy (NCBI): domain Eukaryota; kingdom Viridiplantae; phylum Streptophyta; class Magnoliopsida; order Zingiberales; family Musaceae; genus Musa; species Musa balbisiana. Next base: position 9,958,352 of record CM017196.1, on the reverse strand, counting down.
AAGTAGCATCCTTTCCTCCGAGGAGTCAGCAAAGCCGTAAGCTTTGCGGAAGGCCTCGAGGGCAGTCCCAAGAGAGACGTCCACGGACTTGAGCTCATCGGTGACAGCCTGGCGAAACTTGCAGACCTTGTCGAGGAGCTGGTTGAAGGCTGCCTCGAGACGCGCATCGATGACGCGGTCCACTGGCCGGCCGTCAGGGAGGTAGAGAGGGCACAAGTCCCGAATCTTGTGGAGGGGAAAGCCAAGCTGGCGAGCGAGGACGCCTAGAGGGTTGCCATTGATACCGGTGAGCACGCTGCCGCCGAGGTCAGCAGTTGCAACTACGGCGGGAGTGGTCGAGGAGGCGCAAGATTCCATCTTTTTGGTACAAACACGGCCGCCAGGGCGGCGGCGGCCCTCCAGGATGGCGACCTTGAAGCCAAGAGAGAGAAGGTGGCGAGCGGCAGCCAGGCCAGCGAGGCCCGCGCCAACGACCAGGACGGAGGGGGCAGGAAGGGACGGCGGGCGGCGCGGAGGGGCCGTAATGATGGCTGGGGCGAGACCGAAGTTGATGAAACCGTGATCGAGGAGGAAGGCGTAGGCAGCGGAGACAAGGGCGCGATGCTCGGACCGGATGGACTCCATGGCGTGGGCCTCGGTGATCCACACCGAGGCGTTGGAGCGCCATCGGGCGAGGATGTGGTTCCGGACGACGATATAGTTGGACTGGGCGGCGCCACCCAGGACGGGGACCACGTTGGCTTCAATCTCCTCCTCAGTCAGGGAATCGACCGGAAACCCGACGGCCATGGCAATGAGGGCCTCGACGTCGAGCTCGCGGGCGAGGCGGAGGGAGGACGAGGGAGGGCGGCCGCGGCCGCGGCGCCGTGGGGCGGCGTCGTTGACCTGCATCTGGATCAGCTCGTCGATGAGCTTCTCACTGTAGACGACGGATGCGGAGCGGGCGGTCGTGGGCCGGAGGACACGGAGGCAGGCGGTCGGGATCATCTCGGGGAACTGCTTGTCGCGGCGGCGCCGCTTGCGACCGGAGGCCGTGCCCGCGCCCTGGGGAGGGGTGTCACCGCCGCCGCTTCCCGGCAAGGGAGCGGTGGTTCGGGGGCCGTCGACGGGAGGGGTAATTTCGGAATCCTCAGCCGGAAGAGGTGACAGGAAAGGGGTATTGTGGGAAGACGCCATGGCTGGGGCATTATGGGAATCGGGTGCCTCCATGGCGCTCTCTCTCTCTCTCTCTCTTGGTGGCCGCTTTGGGCGGTGAGGAAGTGGGTAGAAGACAGAGGGGATTTAAGTTGGGAGGCCCGCGCCGCAGGTTTCGATCTCGCGATGTCGTGCGGAAAACCCAATCGCTATAATGGCCACGAAACCATCACTTCAACTCACGTACCCAATCGCATACCTGCTTTGTCAACTCGGGTCTGACTTGCAATTCTATTGCTCCGCCACGTACACTTATCCTCCTCTAAATTGAAAAAAATAAATAATAATAATAATTGAAAAAAAACAACAATAACTCTCATTCGTCCTTAGTTCAATAAACAATAATTCATCTTAAAATTTAATGTGGATTGGGTTTATGATCATCCAATCAAAATTATTTATCATGGATTGGAATATTGTATTTGTCCCTCTTTATTCTTCATATTGATTAATTAATATTTATGTAATATCTTTCTTTCTTTCTTTCTATATCATACATTTTTATTATCTTGTATACAATTTACTATGAAAAACATGGACATAAATTCTAAGTAGATAACCTAAATCAAACTCTATAATCCTAACTATCATCTTTATTTGATGTCTTAAGTTAATCTTTCCTCCAAATCGATATTTTAGATAAAATTAATAGTGAATAATGAACACATCATGTTAGGATTAAATGCAAAAAAACTATTTTCCTCATCTATTTTCTAATAAAAACACGGGCGAAAAACCAGCCAATAATTATTTAAAAAATACGGGTATGTTACTAGATATCACGTTAGTATGTCATGATTAGTTACACAACAACATTGAGGAATGGCTTTGATTAATCTACCCACAATGCTCTCTTCGATTGGATTGCTATTACGAATAATTCCATTTTTTGTTCTCGGATTCTTTTTGTATGAGAGTGATGCATAATTGGATTTTGTTTCTTTCTCGAAAAAAAAGTTGGCATAATTGTCGTCCTTTTGATTCTCCTCTTGTTGAGCTTTTGCACTGCCACCCTCGTCGGACTTCTCTCCCATTTGTCAGAGCCTCAAACTAAAGAATGTGTCTGCCGATAATAGTTTGGGATGATTGGAAATGGAATTTACCATAGCCATCACAAGAGAAATTTGCATATAAAATTATTTCTACAGAATTTGGAGTTTTGATTTATGTAAATGGATATGAAAGGATATTAATATCAAGATCTCAAAATTGCTATGGGTAGATTAGCCCGGGTTGCATATATTTACTCATCTTTATTTTGTCTTATGATTAATTAATTTTTATACCATGCACAAACATCTACTTTCACTTGTTAAGGTTAATCAGAGCTTAGACTCATTCTTAACAGTTTAAGCCTTTCGAATTAATGGATACTCGATTCGAAATCTTATCACTTAAAAAGGTTAAAAAGGAAGAAAATAAAGGTCACACACACACACACACACGTATATACAACTCACCTTGCTTGAGGTCCACAAGTGTCTTACGGCACACCATATATATTTGTGTGCCAGAGTTGGCCATGTTTCTTCCTCTTGCGCGATATGATGTGCTCGTGAACTGGCCACAACACCCAGCTTTCTAATCACCCCAGTAGATCGTCACCAAAGAAGTCAAGATGGCAGGTGGCCGAGCTAGCAAGCAATGAAATGGCTGACACCGAGAGCTGGTGCCACTCCTGCCGAGTCAGCACTTGTTGTTGCGCCATGGACAACTCCCATCCTTCCCAACTCCACCAGCCCAGCTTTGTTTGCTTTTCAATATATTTCAGTTGTTTTGGTCATTAACTCATATGAGAGATAGAGAGAGAGAGAGAGAGAGAGAGAGAGGAAGCGTGCAGATTGTTGTTATAAGACATATATAAGAAAATGAAAGGGCTGAGTAGGAGACAGGGAGGACAATAAGACACCAAGTGGGAGATGTGAGAAGAGGTCATGCAGCTGTCATCACATATCCAAGCCTCCAATACAGCAAGGAGGCCCTTCCCACCTGTCGGATCCCCATCTCAGCCTTGTTAGATTCCGGTCACCACCATCCTCCCTTGGTTCTCTCCCTGCATGCCTCTGCGGGTGATGGAAGGAGCTGAAGAAGGGATCCGGCAAATAAGAGGAAGAGAGGAGTACACCGAGAGGGAAGGAAGACTGTGTTCTTGTGAGCAAGCTAGGTAGATGGCAACATAGTCAACCATTCCTATGCCCTCCTCTTACACATGGGAGATCTCTTCCTCTTCCGTGAATTAGGGCTACCGACTCTTCCTTGCGCGTAGAGGAGAAGAACAGGGAGGGAGGGTGTGCTGTATGGCTTCCGCTTCTTCTTCGACCTCCAGCCCGCAGTACAGATCAAGGTTCGGCGACACAACCTTGACCAAGGTCTTCGTGGGAGGTCTGGCTTGGGAGACCCCCACCGAGGAGCTCCGCCGCTACTTCGAACAGTTCGGCGAAATCCTCGAGGCCGTCATCATCACCGACAAGTTCACCGGCCGATCCAAAGGCTACGGCTTCGTGAGCCACCCTCTCTCTCTCTCTCTCTCTTGTGTTGTCGACGATCCATCAACAGTAGTATAATATTGATCTTTTCCTGTTGTAATCTTATCTACATCTCGTTTTTTTTTAATACCATGTTTCGTCATGATCCATCAACTACCATATCACTGATCTCTCTCTTCTTCGGTTAACTTGGCCTTCCTTCGATTGTTCACATTACACAGCCTTTTCTGCATTACTTTTCCTTTCTATCATCATAAACCACGAAGAAGAATTCTCTCTCTCTCAGCTTGGTTTTGCTCGTGTTCCATAACATGCGAGAGGGGGCTAAACATGGGAGGAATTGGCAGGTGACGTTCCGGGAGCCGGAGTCGGCGAGGCGGTCAGTGGCGGACCCCAACCCGGTGATCGGCGGCAGGCGAGCCAACTGCAACATTGCGGCTTTGGGAAGGCCAAGGCCGCCCTCTCCACGCCTAGGTATAATATTTCTGTGCATTCCCCATGCTAGGAAAACGTAGACAACACAAAATGGAAATACTATTTCTCCTACCACGCTTTCTTAGTATAGGATGACTTCGACACCCCCTCGCCCTCGTTCTGTGTTCATCTCCATCTCTTTCCTTTTGCGTGAGAAAGGGGTGGGTGTCATCTTCCTCGACTGAATCATCTCAGGAAAGGGCATTGGCCAGCAGGCATAGAGCAATAGCGAGTGCCAAAACACCCATACAAGAGAAGTACTGAACTGCCAGCTCAAAGGTGCAGGACCTTAGCGCAGGGGCAAGTTGGCTGATTCATTGCAGGCACAGACTAGTGATGCCTCGCTTGGCCAAATAATATTATAAGCTCCAGCCAAGCCTGTGTTGGCCCCATCTCCTCGTGTCCCTCTCATTACACACACGGGATTCACCTTTATCTTGGTTTTAACTCCTTAATCGGTCTTTAGGAAAGAGAGAGACCATTGCTTCTTCATGTGGCATTTTCGACTTGTTAGGCCAGGAATACATCACCATCATCAACATAATTATTGCATGGGGATCAACGAGATGTGGCTGCTCTTTGATCCTCTCGTGTCACTGTTGTGTGCAGGGAGGAGCCAAGATGGGAGCATGTACCAGGGCCCGCCACCACCATATGGCAGACTGCCAGCCCAAGTGGGCCCCCCAGTCATCTACCCTGCTCCTCTCGGGTGAGTGTCCCCCACCTGCTGCTCCCTCCCTTTCTGTGAGCCCCACTCCATCGTGGAGGGCCAAGGTGGGCTGCCTGTTTCCGCTCCGATTAATGCCTACCACGACACATTGCTCTCTCTCTCTCTCTCTCTCTCTCTCTCTCTCTCTCTCTCTCCCCTAAAAACCTTGTTCCCATGCTCTCCAACCCTAATCCCCTCTGTGAGCGAGTTCCAACTTCTCCTGCTCGTCCTCCCAAAACCCCTTTTGAGTCCATAGAGATTGGTCTGATGCTCTCATTCAATTTTTCCTTTTCCTCCGATGGTGTGGGCTCACTGTGTCTGATCTATCAATGCGTTCCATAACAGTCTTGCGTAGGGTACTTGCATCTAATGGATTTGTTCTGTCATTGCAGGTATCTGACCTACCCATCTGAATATGGATATCAACAAGTCAGTGCTTCCTTCTCTCTTTGTTTGGTTTTATAGGGTTCGACTTCCCCTGCATTTGGATACCTGCCTTTGATCCAGATTTAATTTAGCAATGTTCTTCAGGACCCTATAAAGCTTCCACGGGTTAAGAAACTATTCATTGGCACTGCATCTTTTGCACAAACAGAGCACCAAATTCCCTTCCATGTTGGAACAAATGCCAATGCATGATAAAAGTCGTAGTTCACAACCTCTTTAACCTTTCATCTTTACCAAACAAACAGTATATTCGACGGAGCACTGTTCTTATCAGCGATAATTTAGTTTTTTTACTTGTGCATTATCCGTGTATCTCATCAAATGTTTAATGCCATGGCATTTGTGCTTTCTGAATTCTGCAAACAGGCTGCTATGTACAATCCCCAAGTGGCATCCTACTACTACCAACAGCTATATGGACCAACGTCACCATCAGCTGTTGGACCTCCACCCTACCACCATTACCCTCACATGGGGTACTCTATGCAAAGTCCCAGGGCAGGGTTTCCTTCTCTAGCACAAGGCCCACGGCCACCATACATGCAGCAGCATCCTGCACCCCACATGCAGGGGTCCTTCATTCCCTCCTCCTCGCAACAACACCCGTTTCAGCTCCAACCCCCACCACATGCAAGGCAACCCCTGAGCACAGCAGTAGGTAAACATCATCTACATCCTCTGCCCTCATTTATAAATGACACTGATCTAAAGATTTACTAGCTTGCAAGAGATCTCATGGACAGCTTCTAAGAGCATTTGAAATACTTTTCTAACTTAAATGTGTTTGTTATTCTATAAAAATCATAGCTTGATGAAACTGCAATTTCTTTTCAGCATAGAATCAAATTGCTAACCTTTTTCCTTATGTCATGAATGCTCGCAGACTTACAAGCTCCTCAGCAACCCTCCACAGCTGGAGCAAACACCGATAACCAGGATGCTTGAAGGTGGCAATTCACATCCTTCCAGCATAACTTCTGCTCATCGGTCCTTCTGATTGATCACAAGGAACAATGGGAACATGGATTTAATAAAGTTGTGACAAAGCTTAAAAGCCTGAGTTGAAAATTTGCATTAAGATCTCCCAAGTCAGTGATGAAACTACTTCAGCAGCCCCATGATGAGCAGTAATTGACTCCAAACTTCTTTTTTGTTTATTTTTTCCCTAATTCTTATTTTTTGTAAGACATCTGTCCAGTGCATCTTTGAATTAAATCTCAAAATTTTCACTTCGAGATTATCTTCCCAAAACTGAATCTACTGCTTGAAAATTCATGAAAAACTAACGTTTAAAAGATCTATTATCTGAAGGGTAATATAGTTTTCATCCAAACTGTCAGTCATCAGAGAAAAAATCTCTAGATATGCAAAATGCAAATTATTACACTACGACGGAAAGTAAGATTGAAATTACCAGCTCCATCACATCTATTTTAGCTCTTTATGATTATAGAAAGATTTGGGCATCCTGATGCGATTTTGGCTGTTGTCTATTTGGATCATGGAGTCCCATGATAGTAATATTCCTTTTAAGAGATTTCTAGTAGGCATATTTCTTTAACCTTCACTTAGCCAAATCATTGTTGAAAACATGATTGTCTCTGTATGCAACCTTAGGCTCTCTAATTGTGAGAGAACCCTTATGCGCTATAACTCGAAATTTATGGGTGTCCTTTTTACACTAAGGGAGTTTTTAAATGGTCCATCCAATTTAAAGTGTTGCTTGGGTACTATGTGGCTTAAGCAAACTCCACTAAGTTCGTGGTAAGACTCTAAATTTGACCATTTAATTTGCATTCCTCTATAAGATGACCCAAATTTTAGTGATTTGTTGTACATCATAAAAATTGTTGAGGCTAAATAAATGGTCATAACTAGGTGTATTTTGTAGTGTTTATTCCACAAACCAACAAAAACCCAAGTCAACATTAAAGCCTAAATCATAATGCATAAAAACTTTAATTTCGAAGGCCTATAAACCAATAGTGTTTTCTGATCTATGTTGATGGGACTCCACATAAACAAGTTGACATAATAAAAACACAGACATACATATACATATATGTAAGACTTGAAGATTGAATTATTTAAAATTTTAAGGGTTAGATGGAACAAGATGTTTGGACTTGGATTCTTTTCCTCTAAAAAAGTAGGGTGTTTAGCCCACTATCACACAATTGATAGATCTCATATTCATATCCATGTAAAAGCAGACTGTATGCAATTTAATGTAATACATAGGAGAGAAAATTGTCCTAAGGGCAGATTCTGATAGTCGATGAATTACATAATGGCACCCCACGATATAATCCCACCCTGAAATTAGTTTATAGGTCTGAGATGAAGTCATGATTAAATTAAGTTTAAAGTATTTTCAGTCCCGTAAGTCAATGCCTATCAAGTTAATAGATTAGTTATTGCATCATATTAGAATTAGAAGGTTGGGCCAATCTTCTCCTTGGACCAAGCTGTGACAGCTCAAGAAGTGAGCAGAAGCTGGAACATGTGGCATATTTGAGACGGTCCAAGATCTCAGTAGCAAGGAGCTGAATAAGTCTAAAGCTAAAACCTTCCTCTATTGACCAAACTACAAGTGCATGAATTCTTAATATTTTTTTTCCTGAAACCTAATTCCAGCTAGTGCAGAAGGCCATGTGTCACTGTCTCTCCCAATGATGATGACAAGTTTAGTCTTTTACCCCTTTGATGATGACAGATCTATGTAATATGTCCCATGTGGCTCTATTTCTGATGTCGAGCACATCTTTAAGTGAGCTTATTGAGCTGAAGGAAATCCACCTGATGAGTATAAACCAGTGAACCTACGAGACTCAGAAGGCGCCCACAACATATCCAATAAGATTACCCTCCGATGCCTAAATTAGGATGCATCAAACAAAAGATTAGAACAAACATTAATATAGTGATAACTAGGCTGTTAACTAATATATATCGAATCCAAATGGTTATTTGTAGCTGATATGATAACTGAACTGATTGGTCTTTATCGTCCCACATCGCCCGTCAGCTTTATTGGTACGCTGATCCACTTTGTGACAATATCACGACAATCTATGACAATCTTTCTGCCCACTGAGCCATTCCAAGATAGGATGTCAGTCAGGCTATATCAAATTCCAGGTGGGGACGCGATCTATCAAATCCAATACAACAGCCCGACACAGGCAGCGATCGCAAACATACGCTCAGTTCGTGAGAGAGACTTCTCGCTAGGACACGATCAGTCAATCCATCACGCAGAATCCCGAGATGGCAACTCCATCTGCGGAAAAGATAGAAAAGGACGAAAACAGTACAAACTGAGGGAGAACGAGAGCTGTTCTCTCTCCTAGCAAGCCATGGAAAGCCTAAAAAAGAATGGCACCCTACACTCTTTCAAACAGTAAAAACAACATGGAAAGCAAAAGAGAACGAGTGTGAAGAACCTGCAGCAACGATTCTTCTCACGCGGACCAATCCGTGGAGAAGAGCTCGTCTGCAGCTAGGGACTATAGAGGTGGTCGCCGCAGCTGCACTTCCACCCCAGGGGCTTGTAGTTGGAGTACTGGTTGCTGTAAGAAGAGGGGTCATCCATTTGATGAGCCTCCCTGACCCGACTGGGGCTGACAGGGTTGGGTTGGAATGGAAGGGTGGGGAGCTGCACCGCCGTGCATGGATTGCATTCGTTGCACCGGTTGTGGCAGCTCGGCGGCGTGGAGCCTAACCGGATCTTCTGCTCCAGCAGCATTCCCTGTACTCACAGACATCCACTACTTAAGGTTTTAAGGCAGAGAAAACCAGAGAGGGTATGGGAGTGAATGATACCTCAGGAGAGGGAAGAGGCGACTTATCCAGGCAGGAGATGGGGATGAGACTGAGGAGAGATAAGAGGAGGATGGTGGCGAGGAGAACAGCATGGCTCAGTGAGCTCATTGTAACGGGATCATGTCATCTTGCCATGAGTTCAGATCGAGGTAGAAAGAGAGGGAGTTCTGAAGACTTTAGAGTGCTTAAGACAACCTTACTCAAGGAAGGTGGTAGGCAAAGTAAATGAGAGAGACGGTGATGGTCTTCGGTTCAGAGAGAGAGAGAGAGAGAGAGAGGGAGAGAGGACACAAGTGGAGATCACCTACAACGGGTGAGAGAGACAAAAGGGACGATTTAGGGCTCTCTCTCTCTCTCTCCCTCTCTCGCACAACTGAACCCACAGTGAGATGGCATGTGAAAGCTCTGTGAATTAAATTAAACGACAACAATCACTATCATTTAGGCATTAGGTTTAACAGTCTTCTAAGTGGCTGACATGAGGCGTAAGCGAGGACACATGCAGAGGTTATCCCTAAGAAAAAGGTGCAAGAATTATGAGTCTCGATCACGTCTCACTCTCAGTAGCCCCTTTGCTTACTTTCGGCACAGTGAGGATAGAGATTAGTCAAACGGATGGCAGATGTGGGGGCAGGAGAGAGAGAGAGAGAGAGAGAGCAGAGGGAGGTGTGGGCCACGATATTGTCTGGTTTCACCTCTGCTCAGATGACAATCCACTGTTGTCATGACCTGCTGTAATAATACAAATATACGTAGGAAGGAGGAAAAAGATAGCAAGGCATTAAATGATGCCAAGGCGTATAATTCCAAGTTAACCTCCCATGGCATGCGTTCCTCAAATAGGCAGAAACACCCATCACATGGCTTGGGTTCTAATCCTGCAACCTATCATATGGTTGTCTGGTGTGATTCCACTGATAGAAGAAAGAAGACAAGGAGCAAAAGGATGGGGTAGATTTTGTCCCATGGCATGTAAGCATCATGACCTATGTTGAAATATCAAAAATACCCAGGAATTGAAGGATTAAGCACAACCTATGTAAATGCATTAGTCAGAGATGAAACTCTTTTCCAAGTACTGACACAAACCCAGATCAGGATCATTATAGAGATGTTTCAATTAGCCCAACTATCTGCTAAATCCTTCAAGTGTCGTTGCTTAAAAAAAATATAAAGTTTTCAAAAATTATCTTTTTTTTTTTCTGTTCTCAGCAAAACATGATCTTTTTTGTGAACAAAAAAAAAAAGATCCATAACAATTCTTGGCATTCTATTCCTAAGTCTTTGGGATTTGCATATGAACGTTCACATTCTTTGCATAGAAACCTAGATATAGGTTAGAGGTCATGATACTTCCGAGATGACCAACATCTTTTGTGGAATTGGATTTAAGACGCTAAAGGAATCACTGCCGGCTCTCAGTGACCCTATTTTGTTTGCCATTGGTCCAAACAAGGGTACCCTAGAAACCACCATGAGTCATCACAACTGAAATGTTTTTTGAACTGGTTTAAATAATAGAGGGACCAGTAAAATTAAACTGATAGCCTAGTAAAAACCAAAAAAGAGACTATTCTCTTGTTTGAATATATATATAGTTTTATCTGACCCTTATGGGATGCTTCAGAATTCTGAAGTGTCAACAGTGATGTGTCAAAGAGATGGTCCACAGATGGTGGTCCTTGGCACAAGCATAAGTTGCCATCACCAAAATGTGGGTTGACGCATCTAGTATCAACATAGGAGGAGCTAAAATATTACCTAACGAAAGATACCTTACAGTATCTTCCATTAACAAGTTCCTATGATTTCTGTACTTTGAGGAGTGAGCACAACAAATCAGATACTATGCCAACTTATTTTGCATGCATATTATAGACAAGCTGTAAATATCTTGATTCATAGGTTGACCACTACTGCTTTCGAGCTACGCAATGCATGAAGAAAAGATAACAGTGCCGTTCAAATAAAAGGAGACATACTAGTCTGAACTGATTCTGAGTTATGAAGGCTTTATAAATACCTGCTGTAGTCATGTTAAAGGAGACCTTGCGACAGGGTGGCTTTTCTTTCATCAAGTTTGACACTGCATAGCTGTAATCACGTCGAAGGTGCCAAGACTTTGATAGTTTATCACAGGATCCTGAACTCGAATATCATCTTTGTCATTTACTTTTATTTAAAAAAAATAACACTATATCACGAATGACAGAAGCAGAAGTCACTTTCAATTTTTCGACATGATTCCAAATGCCCAAAAAACAAATTTAGTCTTTTATCTTTCCTAAAAATATGTAAAGACACAGCTCATGGACAAATCTTGATAATTTTGTTTGTACTTAACATATGTACATTGACCATCGAGCAAGTATCAGTGCATTAACATCCCAAAAACCAAAAAAGCTGCAACTGTCAGTTATTTCTGCATTCATAACAATCCATTGAATATGGAATCACAAATTAGTTAAGATCAGATCACAAAGGGTAAAACAAGGTTGATATCATAATACACTACAAGAACACACTCAAAATGTTCAGTCTGTGGATTAGTTATCAAGTAATCATGACTTTAGATAGAGAACTTGCTTCTGCATCATCAACACCTACACATAGATGGTAACACCTGATCAGTGTAAGGCCACCATACATCATCACCGTGGATGGGAACTGCAAAAATGCTGTCTGGTTTTTATTTTGCTGCAATTTCCCAACTAGCTACCTTTTGCAAGAATACACCAAAAGCTGACCAAATTGTAACACTAAAACCAAAACTATATCTTGGCACTGAAATTCTCTAATTACACAGTGTTTAGCATATATATTTTGATCCATACCCATACATTTTTATTTGTCTTCTTTCTTTCTTTTTTCTTTTAATTTCTCACTGCTATCCTATATTTACCACTGCTTGTTGATATATACCTCTTGATACTTCTTCTCCCACTCATTTTATTTTGTTTATGCTAATGCTTTTGTTGCATTTTCTATCTGTAAAGTTCATGCATTTTCTTTTCAATTTGCTACTGCTGTTGACACTGCTAGTACTAGTAGCTCTTTTCCCTCTACTTTGACATGTCATACCACTATAGTGTTCTACTATAAAATGACTGTAACCAGATGCTGTTGTACTTACTTTTTCTCCCTTTATCTTGTGTTATTTTTGTTGCACCTTGAGTCTTTGTTTCAAGAAATCGTTTCTGGATTCTTTTCATTTGTTATTGCTTAATTATTCTGGTCAGTAAATATCTCCTTTGTTCTAAGTAGTTTTTTTTCCCTATTGAAACTCAAGAAGTTCCTGCTTCAATCGTGTTATACATTTAGCTCTCTTACGCAGGTGGAAATTTGTTCTTTCTTATTAACTCTCTATTGGACTCGTCACCATAGCAGTCCTTCCATATTAAAACACAGAAGTCCCAGCTTCAATGTCGTTAGCTGTCTTCCACAGGTGGCAAAGCAATGGAGTAATATCTAAAGACAACTATATTTTATTATCAATCAACTTGAGCTCCCTTTTTGCTCATATTTTTTGTGGATCATATGTTTGGTTCAACAATATCATTTCATATGTCATTAGTGATTTTAGGTTTTTCTTTTCCAGATTTTCTTACTAAAATACGGTAAGCAGTCCACTTGGAACACTTAGGTAATTATTGTGTATTTTTGGCCTGTGCACCACTTGAATGCCTTGGCAACAATTAAACAAGTTCCTTAAGAATTCCAGAGAAATATTGGATGTGATATCTTAGAGCACGTTGAGAGCAACATATATTTGAAACATTCTCACAGAAGCATCTCATCATCATCATCAAAAGGAGAAAAGCATTTTCTATCAACATAGAATTGGCTAGAAGCGGAAAAACGAAAAAGTTGAAGATATCCACAAGTGGCTGACACAGCATGTCAACCATCTGAAACTAATGGTGAATTCCAACAAGGCAAATTTTGGTAAGGAAAAAAAAAAAAAAGATTGCCCAAGAAAGCCCAAAAGGTCAGTAAACAGAAAGTGCTACTCCATTCCTTCTAGTTTAACCTCAAGCCATCATTGAGCAACCCCATATCATCTCTTAACTCGAGGACAGGCCAGAAGAAGGGAGAAAAGGGAAAAATTGTCCATATACAGTGCAAACTGCACAAACAATCTAATGAAAATGAAACCAATTTTTTAAAAGAATATTTAATTTGACCTGAACTTACCAATTCATACTTTTGGGTTGGATGTGCAATGAAGAAAAGAAAGATGTCATATAAAAACGAGGCAAAGGGAGTACAATTTATCCAATGAAGCATGGATTTATGTCTTAGATAAATGGATTTTATCCAAATCCACAAATCATGTTATTTGCTATTATTTATAACAAACCACTTCAATTCCATCCAATTTAATTGAAATATAAACAGTGGATTTCGAAGTGAATTCTACTCCTTTGGGGATTGCACAAACAAGAACTACAAATGTTGATCTTCGTTTTGGAACTTAATTCATATCTAACAGGTGTTAATTGAACTCTTTTCACTTCAACCAAGACAAGCAGATTCTGAAGATGGAAAATGGGAAGACACCACATCAAACAAAACATCGACTCTAACGACCAAGGCATGATCCTCGTACGAGATATGCAGGGTTGTCCCATCAATCAACGCCGAAGAAAGAACATTTTGAGATCGATCGAAAGAGCAGTAGAGCATAGTCATACCCGATCGGCGGTTGAGTTGGTGAGGCGAAGAGCGCTTCCCCGATGACGCCGAAATCGAGCCCCGAAGTCGCGTTCCAAGGCGTCGTCAGAGGCCGCTTCGAGGATCGAAGGCCCATTTTGGGAGCATTCATTCAATGGCCACGGTGAGGGTTTTCGAGTGGTGATCAGTCAAAATCGAAACGACTGGCACTGATGGGTTAAGACGAGTTTGGAGCCGGTCCAATTAGGTCAGACCGAGTCAGTTGGAATCATGATTGAGCGCATCGTTGGACTACATTTCCTGTTTAATCGAGCTGGGTTTGATTGGGTCGAAATCAGACCGCACTTAGTGCAATCGAACCGTCCGGTCCATGTTGGTTCATTCCCGGTTCAGTTCCTCCCCATCAATTTCTTTGCACACTTCCGGCGCGGAGAACAAAGCAAATAATTGATCAAACAACGTCGAGATAAAAAGGTTTCTTTCGTGCGTATTTTGCAGATTGCTGTAGTTTTCCGCGTCTCTTCGGGCTTTGGTGAGAATTCCCTCCCTCTCTGTCGCCTCTCCTGTTTCGAAGACCCGTCAAAATTGTTTCTTTTTGCTCTTCGTTGGTGCTTCGTCCATCTCCAATCCGCCGTTCCCGTGTCTGCTGGTTCCGAATGCCATTATTTTCTCCCAGAGACGACCTAAAGCACGAGGCTTTGTCACCCATGTTGTCCCCTCGTACTGTGAATGCCATTATTTGCAGTATATCTCGCACTGTTCTTCACTGAGGCTGTTGTCTTCTTTTGGTGATTGGGATTCGGGAGCGGCTTCTCTTGCGCTGGAAGTAACAGCCGCGTCTGGGTGGTGGTTCCCCGTCCTCGCCCTATTTTTCTCTTTTAGGTGATTTGTTGGTCGGTGCGCGTGAATTGATTTGAGATCAAAGACGCAATTCTTTGGTTTATATTCTCATATATTTGGATCTCTCGCCTTTTGTTATCTTGATTTCGTCGTCTGGAGCGGCTTTTTTGACTCAAGATGATGGCTTTTAGTTAGCAGAAGTTATTCGTCCTTGTTCTTGGAATTTAGGGTTCCTGATCTCTCGGCCTGCTTCATTTTCATAGTGGATTCTTCAACTAGGTCCTTATATTAGTCCTTTTTTTTTTCGTTAAAAGAGGGGTTTTTGCTTTCTCTTTTGCGGGTGAACAAGGGCCAGTTTTGGAGGTAGAGAATTGCATCTGTTTTCTCCTTCGACTCTTCCTATTAACCATATTTTTCGTCTTGATTTCGAGTTAGTGGTTGCTGGTTCAAAGCTTTCCAGGCGAACCATTGTACAATGATGGGACACTTTCTTTTGCTATATAGCATTTCCGTCTTGATCCATAATTTGGATCTCACCTTTTGAATCACTTTTCCTATATGGTTTTCGTTCTCCAAATTCTTTTATTTTTTAATATTTAATTTCTTCTCTTGAGCTTATATATCACATCCAATTGATTCCAAGAACATTTTTTCCCCTTGGTTTTCTAGTTCTTGATTTGCTCTGCAACATTTTGAGTTCATAGTTGTGGGTGGAATTTCTTGGTATTGTTAGTACACATTATTTTAATCTGCGTGTTCGAGCAGAGATTTAGGTTGATTCTCTTTCTCTGCTCACAGGATGTCAGATTGCAGTGACATCAGAGCCTGGGAGGAGCTGATTCCTGATGCTCTAGGGCTAATCTTCAGCAACCTCTCATTGCAACAGATTTTGACTGTGGTGCCCAGGGTATGCAAATCTTGGTGCAGCGTGGTTTTGGGGCCTTACTGCTGGCAAGAGATTGACATAGAGGAATGGAGCCAGCGGTGCAAACCCGAACAGCTAGATCAAATGCTTCAGATGCTTGTAACTCGAAGCTGTGGTTCCTTTCGCCGGCTTAGCATCTCTGGGCTTCATACTGAATCCATGTTTACCTTCATTGCTGACCAGTAAGTAGTGCGTGGGTTGCATTTCTTCAATTATCTCTTCCTCAAAACTCTTTGAATTGGCTCATGAGATTGCCTACTTTGTTATAGTTTAAGATCGACATCTCACATACTTGGCATTTTCTTTCTATTTGTGACCACATAACTTCATAATTTGGTCAAGGACTCATAGAAATGGTAGAACATAGCTGCGGGTTGAGGTTTCAAGGATCTTAACAGAAAGTTTATTTGTAGAATATCCCTTGATATTTCTTTGTGTAGATAACTAAATATTTTTAGACATTCTGAATATTGATATCAGAAGTGTGAATCGTAATCTGAAATTCTTGGAAAGATCCATTCATTTTTATTTATTGGGCATCACATCAAGTGTACTAAGTAGGATACTTGTTGTGAAAATGATAAATAGTAGTGTCACCTCAACAATCAGTGCTACAAAAGATTCATGTACCGATCCCGAAACTTTTAGAAGTATGGTTAATATTTTATAGCTATTCCTGGAACATACATCCATAACGAATCTTTCAAGCTTGCGCGAGGCGAGGCCCAAGCGCCTCGTGTGTGGACCAGGTAGCACGCTTCAATGAGGCGCTGCCTGGGCGCTTGCCCGAACCCAGGCATCAAGCGCTTCAGACAAGCTCCTGGTTCAAATAAGCGAATCAAACCAGACTTTTAATGCAGTTTCTTGCCCTCAAAAGCCACCCTTCATGCCCGCACGACCTCGAGCCAACCCTAGCTGCTTCTGCCTTCACCGTCGACGCTTTCTGCTGCTGCCAAACTGTCACGGCCTTAGCTGGAATTGCCTAAGGCGTGAGGCACCCTTGCGGCTAAAACGCGAACTTAGCTTGCGTTGCCTAAGTCGCGCTTCGCCCTTGCGATCTTGCTCCGCAAGGATCAGCCCACTTTGTAACCTCTCGAAGGTCCCGAAGGACCTGTAAAAGAGAAAGTTGGTTAGTTCGAAAGAACGAGCGACGGACAAGTCCCGAAGTCTCGCGGAAAAGGGGAAGCTTTACAAGCAATTCGACGAACACCTTGTGTGCACAAGAGAAAAGAGGGAGAGGGAGAAAAACAAGGCTTTCAAGGATGAACGAACAGCTGCAAGCCCACAAACAGCCGCTCACCTGGTCCCGAGCGCGAACACAAGTCCCCGTAAAGGTCACGTGCGAACTTGCAAAAGAGAGTTCAACGCCCGGTATATAACCGAAGCCCCATCCAGCCCTGTGCCACCCGGGGGGTTCCTAGGGGCTGAGATGGCTGACGTTTTGGTGAGCGGAGGCAGATTCCAGAAATCAGCCCGCGGCACACGAAAACGGAGCTGTTTTGGGCTGTTTTGGGGCTGTTTTGCTCGGTTCGGTGAGCGGTCGCTTTGTAACGCTGCAGCGAGTTCGAACTTACATTTTTACAAGCAAAATGACCCAAAACCAAGAGAAAACATCCTGCCAAGCAGCTGTACATGTTGGGGTGAGCGACGAACGGTTCGTTGAACGAAGTTGTTGCGGGTGCGAAACGACCGTTCGTGACAAAACGTAGCGAACTGAGCCTTCCTCTTCCGCTATCGCTCCATGTGTAGTTCCTTCCACTATTGAGGGAGAGGATCACAGGTTTCTCTGCCACCGATGAACGCTCTTTGGAGCTTCCACCGCTGCCGCTGTTACTATTCGCAGCTTCCGTCGCTATCACTGTTGCTATCCATAGCTTTCGCTGTTGTCGTTATTACTGTTCGCAACTTCCGTCGCTACCATTGCTATTGTCCGCAACTTCCGCCGCTATTGTTGTTGCCGTTTATAGCACTGTTGTAGCTGTCTTAAACTAATCCTCCGCCGCTACTGCTATTAGCTTCTCATCGCTACCTGTTGTCACTTTCCGTCGGTTTCGATTGTTAGTGACCCTTTTATCCCCCTCTATTACTATTAACAATTTGTCTCCCCCTCTAACTACTATTAACAATATATTTTTAATTTAATATCATATTTTTATTTAAATAATTATATTTTTAATTATATTATATATTTTTTTTATATTTTAATATTTCAGAGCCTCTCGCTTCGCTCGGGCGAGCGCCTAGCGCATTAGGCATTTTGGGACCTTGGCGCATAACACTTTTTAAATCATTGATATATGTCTACTATGTAGAAATCTTTTTGTTTTAAAATTGTTTATTAGATTATAGTTTCTTGCTAACCTCCTTGTTTACCTTCAGGCTTTTAATGCCAAAAAAAAAATCATTATAGCATTTTTTTTCCAAGAAAGGAAATATATATAATTCAAAACTTAGCATCGTCCGATACAACCATCTCCGTTTGCATCACTGCAAACCAAAAAATCTAGATCAGGATGTAAAGCCTCTTTACCTCCTGCCAGTTACAATCAAAATAAGAGTTTCTAACAAAGTTGGCGAGCCAATTTGCTGGATGATTGCCCTCACGCCAAATATGGACGAATGCCTTGTTAGAGGGTGAATGTTCTGTTACACCACAGCAATACTCCAAGGCGGTGTAGCATGCCTCATCAAAATATCAATACTAGCTTTTGAATCTGTTTCCACAATCAGGCTAGTAACTCCAGATCCAAAGCCTTCACCATCCCCTCTTCAATAGCCCACGCCTCACACAGCAGGCCATTATAGCATTTTATTACAATAGGAAACAATGATCAGGTAGTTACTGGGGTTCATCAATGGAAACTAATAAATGCGATGATACTAAATTGGAAATTTGTGTGTCTCATCTCTTTGGTCTGCAAATTCTTTTGTTTCCTTATTATTCTTTTTTTTTTAATTCCAAACTCTAGTATTAAGAGAGACAAACTTGGAAAATAGAAAAAAAGAGAAAGAAAAGGGCTTTATTTAGGTTTTGCTTTTTTGTTTCTTATGGTTAACCTTTTTCTTGCATTCATGGCTTTTTTTTTCCTTTTTTTGTTTTGCCAGTGCTGATTCCCTTCAGAGATTGGAGTTGCCAAGGAGTGAAATAAGTGACTCAATAGTAGAACGAGTTGCCCCAAGGTTGTCGAATATCACTTTCCTGGATGTGAGCTACTGTGGAAAGATAGGTGCCCATGCGCTAGAAGCTTTTGGTAGGAATTGCAAATTCCTTGTTGGGCTGCGGCGTAGGATGCATCCAAGAGAAGTGGCAGACAAGGTCTGCCAAGACGAAGAGGCCTATGCCATTGCCAATACAATGCCCAAGCTGCGTCAGTTGGAGATGGCCTACCTGCTCTTGACTACAACAGGGGTCCTTGAGATTCTCTCGCGGTGCAGGGATCTTGAGTACTTGGACCTAAGAGGGTGTTGGGATGTCAAGCTTGATGAGAAGTACATGGAGGAGTGCCATTCCGGATTGAAGGTATTGGGACCACATGTCACAGACTGCTACGATCGGAGCTTCTGGGAAGATTGCTCTGACTACTCTGATTCTTCTATATACTCCTGGGATTTCATGGACGATGGGATCAATATCTATGATGGAGAAAGTGATGATGATGGTGTTTGGAATGATGAGCAAGGACTAGAGGGGTTGGAAGTTAGGTTCTATGGAGGTTGTTTTAGTGATGCCTCTGCTGGCTTTGAATGGCCTCCATCTCCATGACTGTTGCTTGCCGCTTCAAGAAACTCCATGGCGTCAATGGTACTCTTCTGCCGGTGCATTTTAGAACCACTAAAATCTATATTAAATGTGTGTTGTCCAATTTTATACTTTAAAATGTCTGGACTCAATATGTCGAATCCCTCTAATCCGTAAGGAGTTGTGTAAGGTGCAAAATGAGCTGTATTGTTCAGTGAAAATGCTGATAAATATATGTTTGTACTAAGGTCCAGCTGATCAAATATGGAGGTCTCTCCAATTATTTGTAGCAAAATCTAAACAGATGCCATGAATGGGAAAATACTCATTCTCTATCTCTTCCCTTTACAGATTACCTTGTGCTGCACATGAACCTAGTCTCTTTCTAGGATTGGGATGTGGACCAGCAAGAGAGATGCTGATTCTTCTGTTGGGTAGCCTCTGTAGTATATGAATTTTAAATGTGATGATCTTTTATTTTCTTTCATCTTTGATTTAGAAAATTTGATTGGATGCATCAATCAATGAAATTTGGTTATTGCTAACTGTGTGTCAATGGTAAGAAAAACACCATTTAAGTTACTGAGTTGCCAGTGTTGTGGCAAATTGTTGCTCCTATAGAATTCTTCATCATGGAAAAAGGTATCAAAATGCAAGATTTTTCCTTTGAGATTCAAGCTGAAATAACACTTTCTGAAATGACTAATAACATTGAAAGCTTGATCACAGACAGGATTACAAGCTTGTGACTTTAGGCAATTAAACAGGAAAAATAATGAATTGGATGCGCAATTAAACATTATAATTGCAAGTCAAATGGGCTCAAAATTGAATAGAAATCATTTCACATAATTCTAAATAGGTGTCATTATTAATTTAGGAATCAAAACAATCAAATATAGAGACTTGTATGTTAGTTATAAGGTAGGCATGTACGGAGTGTCTATTCAAAAAACAAGATGAATTAGATCGATTTCGTTTCATCATCGAGTGAGGTTTCAAGGATTACGACAAATAAAGATTGGTCTTTGGGAACATGAAAACATTTCTCGAGAGAAAAGTCCCAAAAATAAAGGTTTTTTTTTCCTCCAAAATAAACCCTAAAACATTACATCTCTATCATTTATTTTTTTGGGTGTGAAAACGAAGGCAACAAAAATTTCGCACGCAAAAGTACGGCAGCTGTGATGTCACGAGCGACGACGTCCACACAGCAGCAGGAAACCTCACCTTCTGCATGAGTCACTTAACTTGCCGTCGTCATCTTCCCCACGTCGGTCGTTCCGACTCTTCCACCCGTTTTACCGAGCACACCGACGACGAATGCACGTGGAGGCACACCGAGTGGCTGACCGATCACAGGTTTCACGAAGCGTTTGCGGCTGACTGGCACCTCATCACCATGATGAGATACGTAGCAATGAAGCGTCTTACTGTAATCGTCAGTCTTCCTCCTTCCCATGCACGTGTGGTGCATGGCGAGCTCAGAAGGCATTCCACGTAGGAGCGTCATTTCTGGCGTCAGACAACTCCTCCCCGAATGTTTTGCTGTTCATGTGCGTGAATACAGCAAGTGGCTCATCACAGGCTTCACGAGCTTGCAATGGAGTTGAAGCTTCCCGGTCTGAGGACATCCTGAGACTTCTTCACTCTGCACCGTCGATCGGCTTCTGGACAAATTGGACTAGGATTATTTTGACCTGCACCCGTATACGTGATCTTTGGCTATAAAGACCCATGGAATATCATGTCGTATCCATCTCAGACAGTGCTCAAGAAGGGGGGGGATGGGTGCATCACTTGAAGCTCTAGCAATGGCAGGTGCAGACTATGTGGATAGTGCTATAGACTTCGACACATTGGACGAAGAGATTCCTCCATATCTCTTAGCTATCGACCATGAAGAAGACAAACCGATGGATGATGAGAAGACGAAGAAGAAGAAGAAGAAGAAGAAGAAGAAGAAGAAGAAGAAGAAGAAGAAGGGCACTTCGCTTGAGTCTCTAGCCATGGCAGGTGCAGACTACGTCGATCATGCTATCGACCAAGGAAAAGAATACGAAGATGCCAAACAGATAGATGTTGGAAAGAAGAAGAAGAAGAAGGAGATGGGTGCATTGGATGAAGATTCTCCTCCGTGTCTCTGGGCTGTCAACAAAGGAAGAGGCCACGGAGAGGTGAAACAGATGGATGATGAAGCGGGGGAGATGAAAGCGTTGCTACTGCTGTGGGCTAAAATGGCTGCATCGTCGATCCGGAGGAAGCTCGCTGATTAAAGAGTACCTACTGCTGCTGTTTCGTGCAACTCGTTGCAAAGGAACGGGTTTTGCTTCCATCATAGCTAGAGGAAGGCAATCGGCTCCGTGCTTCGTGTAGAGAGACATAGCGATAAGATTTGTATGCCACGCTTTTGTCCATTTGTTTCGATCGTAGATTATTTGATCGGTTCTAAAAATAAAGCGTTTACTCCACCATTTTTGTCAGACTATTTCTATTTGTTGAGGTATCCGAATTGATTGATTAGTATATTATTACATAAGTAATATATGTAAAGTTAGAATTTTATGTCATTTGGATGCAACAAAATGTTCTTCTAATTAAAAATTAAAAATAAAAAAAAATTAAAGGTGCATTCAACTAGTTTTATCGCTATCATTAGTCATATGTAAGCACCAGTTGTCTAATATTTCACCTCTAATTTGTGGTATTAATTTAGTGAGTGTGAATTGAAATTAAATTATTACACTTGTATATCATTTCGAAATAGCACTAACATATATCAATTGGGACACCGATTATTACTCGTCATATTTCAATCTCCCTAAACAATTCCCTTCAATGGATCAAGTGGCTCTCGTCGTAGCACCTCTGGTGGTTCGCAAACTTTCAACTCTTCTTCCCTATGCTTCTCGTGCTCCTCCTCTCTTTTATCCATCCATCTCCCTTCTCCTTCCATCCTTCTCTTCATACTTAATCTTGTGGTTCTTATTCATATGATTCTCGTGCTCCTCTCTATCCCTTCGATCTCTATTCTCCTTTTGGATGCGTATGGTATTCACAACACAGGAGAGGCAGACAAAACCATCACCGACTGCTATGGGAGCTTTTGTCATCATGCATTTAAGAGCCATAATTTATCCGTATCCAATATGCGTTCATAATTAATTATATATTAACCTGCGACCTTGATAAATGCTCATGAAGTTAATTGTGTCTGAGCATGACCGTGATGAATGCTCCAAGAAAAGTTGATTGTGTTCTGCGCATTGAAATTGCAGGAAAAAAAAGAAGAAGTTAAAGCTCAATGAGATCACAATGTAGTATTCGTAACTCTACGGTACAGTTTCATGATTACAGCGCACATCTTTTTTGCAAAAAACTATAGCAATTTTTTTTAAAACAAAATTATGTTAATGCTTATGATAGCTGGTAATAACTTGACGCAAAGGCCTTTATTGCCGGCACACACATTAAGAGCTTACCAAAAACTGGATCATTTTCGGGATGTCCGAAACACTTCTCGACCTTCTAATGAGCTTTCTCACTTCCAGGAGTGGCTGTTGAGCATGACTTCAGGCCATCAGTTTTCTTAATCTCTTCTCTGCATCGACCGCATCCTTGTTTTGTGGTTCCAGAACCAAGGCATGCTTAAAATCTATATAGACGGCAAATCCAAAAGGAGAAGTTGTCATTGGTCATTCAAACAAGCTTCTGCAGGGGAGCAATTTTATTCATAGATCTTTAGTTTCAGATACTCATCACAATTAATTTATGGCTTTACTTCTACAAACCAGTGTTTGACTTTATCGTTAAAACCATATCAATGGTAACAAATTCCAAGAAAATATTCTTATTTTTGCAATCATCATAAGTCTTCCGTAAATCTTAGTTGCAGATACGATCAAGATATGGAAGCTTCTTTATTAAATCATACAAAAGCAAAGTCTGACAGACAAGTCTTGTTGCTATACAATACTATTGGTCAACTCCATGATTCATGAACATAAAAACCCTTCTTGTGAGGTGGGGTGAAAGATTTCCAGTAGTGTCGATCATCGAGCAACTTGAATATGTTAACAACTTGTATTATCTCTCCATGTCAACACTGGGAGATGCATTTCAAATTTTTTTGATAAAGAATACTTTATGATGGGTTCAATTCATAAAGAGGTGCATTGTGTTGTCTAGGGACCAAGTCATCTAAATATAGGAAACATTTATGCATTTTGCAACAGCCAAATCAGATTTGAGATGAAGTTAATCATCAGTACCTTCATCAACTCTAATAAGCACTCAAGAAAACAGAAACAAAAGAAAGCCTTGAATCACAATCTTTCAGATCAAAATTTCTTCAAAGAATCTGATTTACTCATATGTTAGAAATCAATAAATGGTTAAATGAAAGGCAAACAGAAACCAAGACAAAACCAAACAGGAGAATGAAATCGTTAAATGTAACAGATCTGGAGGTTTCAGGTAAACTGCAAGTTATTTCCTTTTCTTATTTATTTGGCATTAACGCAAAGTGTTGCATGTAAGACATCTTTTTCATGTTCAACATACAATCTTGCTTAACAATAACAGTTTCTATAACCAAGACATGCCAGTTACAGTACGTTTGCTACCGTTTGGGCTTAAAATATGTCACATGAATGCAAACATTAAGGCATGATTGCATGAGGTCGTTTCTGCAGCCCTCAATATCAATGGACGCAACAACTCAGAAGTTGCCAAAGGCTAATAATGTTTGCAAGAATGGATAGGAACACAATTGACAAAAATGAATTTTAATCTAGAAGACGATGGTAACATTAGGCACTCACCTTCAAGAGCTTCTTTATAACACAAGAGCATTTCCCTGGCAGTTCCTCGCCTCAAATATGCTTTTACATTCTAATGACAAATCATGAAGTCAGTTAGAAAAGAATACTAACCTTTTTTCAGTCAAAAAGTAGAGGTTTATTGAGTCATATTAAAGCTACAGAAATCGTTGAGAAGTAGGAAATGCTAGAGGCTTATAGTCAAAATATCAGCAATAATAAAATACCACATAAAATTCAGAACTGTTTAAAATATTCATTAGATACCAAGAGAAAAACTATGTTTAGGTACGAAGTCAGTAGTCTGGCTAACTCTAAAATCAGAAAACAAACGCAAGGATTTACCAACATCTAAAAGTCCAAACAGTCTATCTTTGTCATATATGTAGAGTCACATCTGTCCCCGGACTTCTTTGTTCAGTTGAAATAAAGAGATGTTAAGACTTTTAGAGACAAAGCATTATCTCTAACAGTGATTTAAATAGGTGTTCGGGTGAGGCGAGGCGAGGCTTGAGCGCCTCGTGTGTAGACCAGGCGGCGCACTTCAATAAGATGCCACCTGGGCGCTTGCCCAAACCCAGGTGTCAGGCGTTTCGGGCGAGCACCTGGTTCAAATAAGCGAATCAGACCAAACTTTTACCTGGTTTGGTTCAATAATGCAATTTCTTACCCCACCCTTCACACCTGCGCGACCCCGAGCCAACCCTAGCGCTGGTTCTGCCTCCATTGCTGATGCTTTCTGTCATTGCCTTCGCTGCAAATGCAGCGGACAGAGCCTTCCTCTATCATCGACGAACAAGTCCGACGACCTAGCAAGAGCCCATAGCTTCCATCCGTTGTCGCTCCGTGTGTAGTTCCTTCTATTGTCGAGGGAGAGGACCGTAGGTTCCTCCACCACCGACGGACGACCTCTGGAGCTTCTGTAGCTGCTGGCGTTGCTGCTGCTACTGTCCGTAGCTTCCGTCGCTGTCGCTACTACTGTCCATAGCTTCCATTGCTGCCGTTGTCGTTGTCCACATCTTCCACCGCTGCCGCTGCTATCGTTCGGTTCGCAGTGGTACCGTAGTTGTCTTAAACTAATCCTCCGCCGCTACTACTGTTAGCTTCTCACCGCTTCCTTTGACCCTGTTATCCCCCTCTGTTACTGTTAACAATTTTTTCTTCCCCTCTACTACTATTAACAGTAAGTAATATACCGTCAATAGTATAATTTTAATTTAATATCATATTTTTATTTAAATAATAATTATTTTTTAATTATATTATATATTTTAATATTTCAGAGCACCTCGCTTTGCCTCAAACATTTTGAGACCTTGTGTTTTTTTGGTGCCTAGTGCTTTTTAAATCACTGATCTCTAACTACAAAAAGATTTTTATAAATCCAGACTAAGCAACTCTTGCATGCAAAAAATTTTGCTATGAGACCATCTATTCAGCTTCATTAGTTTTCGCATGAAAAGCAAATTAAAATAAGATTAAGGAACAGTCGACAGGAGATAAACACCCACAAAATTTGGAGAAAATAACTCAACAAAATCATTGAAGTTGCATCACCCTCTAAGTTGAGTTGTAATTATCAATATGAGAAACCTTGAAGCTAAAGATAGAATATCAAATAAATCACCTGCATATGACGCACATTTGTCCAACAAAGATAGTTTTTCTCAATTGATACACATTAGAGCAAGATTTTTTTATTTTGTGACAAATTGGAATGCAATTTTGCTGCATATGTGCTGAAATGGTATGTGCCAACAAGCACAAATCAACATGGGTATACACTAGTAGACATGGCCTATATGATAGCCCAATGCGGTGCTTAGACATAGGATGGTATCATGCCTCATGCTGGTAGCATGCTGTATGACATAAATCAACACTAATGGCATATGAAATCATTACCTTAGAGATCTGAACAAAATCCCCAACACTCTGTGCACGCACTACAGGATTCCCAAAGCTCCACTTGTCTAAGGTGAGAAAGTTTAAAGTAGCACTTCTAGCGGTGATTGCACACGGAAAAACCAAGGTGGCAACCATGGCTCTGATAACCAAACAGAGATCTTAAAAATAGACCTTTCCTCTCTCTTTGATGGAAAAAATCTACAAAGACTAAAATACACTTGTCATCCTAGTGACATGCCTGCAATTTTCTGGAAATCATTCATCAGAACAGGCA
Source organism: Musa balbisiana (assembly GCA_004837865.1). Classification (NCBI taxonomy): domain Eukaryota; kingdom Viridiplantae; phylum Streptophyta; class Magnoliopsida; order Zingiberales; family Musaceae; genus Musa; species Musa balbisiana. The sequence goes on along the minus strand of CM017196.1, from coordinate 9,932,037 downwards.
AGAAAGAGTTGATCAGCAAAGAGCCTATAGCATTCCACTTCAAAAAGGCACCTATAAATTCACTCATATCAACTACTATTCATATTATATGCATTCATATGACTAGCACTTGGTAATTGTCCTTCTGGATTATATTCAATCTTTCCTTCGACAGATTATTTCTAAGTCACTTAACCACAAATTAGGTGGCGAAGCCATCCAGCATTAGGCATTAGATGTAAGAATAGCTCATAGTTTGTGAAGGAAAGAAATTCATAAGTGCAATGGGAAAGTTAATAGTAAATAATTTAAAGGATTCACGAAAGTTTAAATACACGTAGAAGGTTAAGGAAACACTCTTTAAGGGCATTCTCACCTTCTTATCCAACAAAAGAGCCTGGCTGCAATCTGCTTCAGCCTGCTGAAACTGTGACAAAGTTGTCAACTGAATACTTCATACTGAGGAATCAATCAAGAATAGTACAATATATAACATACCAAGCCAGTTTCAGATAAGCTGCTGCCCTGTTGCAGTAATATATTGCATTGCATTGTTCAGTTTAATAGCTTCAGAGTAGAAGCTAACAGCCTTGTTCCACTGTGTTCCCTTGTATGCAGGCATTTCCCTAGTACATCATTAGGACCATATTTTATTTGTGATAGAATTTTTTGAAAATTCAAATGTTATTCTTAAATCTCAACAGGCAGAGATAAAGCCCTTATATAAGCCTTACGTTGAATTTCTATTGGCAATGTTGGGCATTTTATCAAATATTTATACTTATCTCTTGACAAACTACAACCATAACTTGAAAATGATAGGAAAGAAGTAATGGAGCAGATATCAATTCAGATATGTCTTCTTTGTCAACATATCTCAATGGCAAGGTCTATCTGAGACAGTTTTAGGATAGGCAGAGTGATTTAATCCAGTTAATCAAGATTGAGATCGGCCAATGGGATCCTCGATCTGGCTGATCCAAATTGATTTCCAACTGATTTCAGCAGAATGTCAGTTTCCACGTAATTTCTGGATGATCCAAACTTCTTTCTAGTCATTTCATCAGAAACAGAAAGGTAGCAGATTTAAAAAAAGAAACTGATTACACATAATTCGATCCAACTGACTTGACCAATTTGAACTGATACCAATAATAACTTCTGTGGTTGATCCGAACCTTGCAGACTTTGGCCTTAGATAACTGTTGATGAAGATGTTAGATCAGGTATCTTGCTTTTTATCTGATAGTTGGCTCCAGATTCATCACAGTGGCTATGAGACTGTCAATATGCAAGGAAAGTTGCTGTAGTGTCTTTAACCATGTGGAAGAGCATTATAGTAATTGAAGGACTAAATAAGGCTGTCAAGAAAACACAATCCCTTAGAAGTCAATTAAACCCTAATTTACTAACTTCTGGCATAACACGGATCAAGGTTTTCGGATCTTAGGGTAGGGAAAATTAAACCACATCTTTTCTCACATTGGTGATTGTTAACTGTGGAAAGGTTTGATTTGTATGGCAACATATCCAGAAGAGGCTTTTATTGTCTCAATACCTGGGGCCCCTTACAGCATATAAATTTAACTGTGCTAATAGAAGGCAAAAGGTGAAAGCAAAGACAACTAAGAATCTCACTGACTAATAGAAGGCAAAAGGTGAAAGCAAAGACAACAAACAATCTCACTGACTAATAGAAGGCAAAAGGTGAAAGCAAAGACAACTAACAATCTCACTGATTAAATTGAGTTAAAGTTTAAATGAACCACGATTAGAAATGAGAAAAAGAGGTGCATGTCAAGATCCCTTATTGATCAGGATAGGGTATGTGTTGCAACATTAATGACATGAACTGAAAGATCACTATAACAGATTGGAAAATCTGAAGACCTAATAATACCTTTTAATTCCTCCTACTATTTGGTAAACAAATTTAAGAAGTTTTGGAACATGTAACCACACTATTTAACTCTACAGTTATCAAGGTTCACAAAGATTCCAAACAAAGAGAGGATTAGACAAACAACAGAATTAAAGAACAGATATCTCCAAACATCTACATTGAGGTTTAAAAGACGTATAAAACTCCACAAGAGATTATCACATATATGAAACTACATTAATAAGCATGATAGACTCATAGGACCAGAGAGGCAAGTAAAACATGCATATGATCTAGCCATGTTCAAAATTTCCAATAGAAACTACAAACCATCACTAATACCAGATTCCACCTAGATTCAGCATATAGTAAAAGGCAAAAAAAACCTTTTCTTTCAATAGTTCTGATGCATCCATGTCCCCATTGGTATCAGGTGTTGGCACCAAGTTGGATGCAATTGTAATCTGTTCTTGGAGAGACGAATACATATCCAAAACAGTATCAAGAAGAAATTTATCTGCTCCATGTGCTGCTATATATGATATAGAAATGGGATAGCTCTCATGCTTTCCTAAAGGGACTGTGATCTGCAAATTTTTTTAAAAAATGTAGTGTTAAAGTTGCAGAGCAGCCAACAAGAACTATCATGACTTAATCACTTGTACATTTCAAAACTTATTTGAACTACTATAAACTACAAAAGAAATGCAATCAAGTACCTGACAACAGCCAGACATCCCAGCAATGCTCAATAATGCATGTAGATGATCTTCAATATCAGGAGTAATCTTTTTCCTAGAATCACGTTTAAAAGGAAATTCTGTGACTGTTGGAATTATCAAAATTCCATCATCCTGCAAAAGTATACAATATTACTGGACAACACATAAACAACAACAAAAAGTCATAATCAGAACAAAATAAACAATAGCAGAGAGAAATAAGTAGGAAGCAATGTGCAATAATAAGCAAAAAGGTGGAAACTATAATTGGGTCAGCAATACTGAAGGTAGGAAAGAAGTGTGCTTACATGGAATACCAAAATAATGATTTGACTCCACAATCAAGGATTCAAGTAAATGGAACCTAGCTGAACTGAAGAAGTATGCAATTTTTTCTTCTTTTTTTTTCCATGACAGCACAAATAAGTTCATCTAAGTAAAAAAGACATTTTCCCTTGTAAAAGGAATATATATTAAATAAATATTAACCATCGAGGATGCCAACTTTTTGAATGAATAATGTATATATGTGTACACCCTGAATGCACAATTTCAAATTGTTAGCATCTTCTAGTACATACATAACCTTTAATATTGTCACATTTCTACCAGAAGAACCCAAACTTCTTCAAAGTGGAACAGATGTACATGCTCTTCCAGGTTATGAGTAAGTTACAGCGAGGTGAGTTCACATGGTAGCCATGGGGATTTAGAATTAGAATAAGCTACAAACATCCTAGGTTTATTATCCTTGAGAAGATGTAAAAAAAATGATACATTAGCAAAAATAATAGAACCATAAGAGGCATACAGGACTCGATCCTTATGGACCATAAAAGAATCCACAAAAGCTAGGTTATATAAGTACTTTACAACAGTTGCAAAAGAACATTTGCGGTCTGACAGAATACTCTGACCAAGTAGTGAAACCAAGAAGTGCAATAAGTAATTAAATCCACATCAGAAACCTATTTTTCGATCACCAAAATTCCAAGCATCCGTCAATCAGTTAGTACAGGAGACATGTCATATTTGCCTGTTTGAGATGTACTAATATTACATAGAAGAATATTTAATTCATCAACAGAAAGAAACAATAGCACAATATTTAGAGTACAGCAAATGAAGAATGACAAGATTCACTAGTATAATCAAGTTATGATATACAATACTGCTATATCAAATACCAGAAAAGTACCTTCAAAAGTTTGTTCAATGCACTTCTCAGTTCTAAACGCATTTTATACAAAGACTTGATGTCATCCTGTGTGGAGTTCACAGCCGCAAGAACTTGAGAGGAAATATCTATACCGATTCTGGGCTTTGTTGTATTAAACCAATCCTCATGGTTTGTTTTGAATTCATATCTGAAAAGGTGAATGATATGTCAGACGAGAAAGCCCCAATTCACAACCAGCTGCTGACAAACACTTGCATCAAAGTGTTGACGATGTCTCATTATTTATATACTACTCCCTAAGAAAACTGAGACAGACAACTACCGAATTCCTTTCCTCATCAGAAAAACATGAATAACATGCCAAAGACATAATTAATAAAGAATAATCATGAAAGCATACACAATTACAAGGATAAGGATCATATCATCTTCATGTCTGAACAATAAGGCATTTCCATTGTTTTAACTAGTATCTTAGCATGGAAATTTAATGCACACAGCAGATCATGTTAGTCCATACTAGACCATATTATCCATCTTCAAAATTATATAGCCTATGTGACATGATGTAGGGTTCTGCCTACTGGAAACCCATCAGTGACAGTAAAAGAGAAGAAAAAAAAAAGGTGGGCAGAAGATATTTGTGTTAATAATACACAAATAGATCCAGATGGGGTAGAGTCAAGAACAAACCATTTTATGAAATTGAGTTATGGTATACTGTATTAAACATAACTGACTTTTTACCTTTGGAGCAAAACCATAGCTGAAGAAATTGCCCTCAAAGTAGATTTTCCATGTTGCATTTTTGTGGATGGCTTGACAAATTCCTTCAAGCTCAATACATTTGTAGCGATATACTGACTGATATTCATATGCTTCAAAGGCTGGTCTGCACAAAATAGCAAATGATTTTCTAATCAAAAGTATGCATGAGTTGTTTATCACAATCATGTGATTATGAAATGAGTATCATTTTTTTCTATCAGAACCAGCAAACTTAAAGCCATAATGGCTTACAGCCAGACAAATTTTCAACAGCTTTGCCTAAAACTTGCACCGTTTTATGCTTGGAACCCTTATTTATACAAAGACTTGATGTCATCCTGTGTGGAGTTCACAGCCGCAAGAACTTGAGAGGAAATATCTATACCGATTCTGGGCTTTGTTGTATTAAACCAATCCTCATGGTTTGTTTTGAATTCATATCTGAAAAGGTGAATGATATGTCAGACGAGAAAGCCCCAATTCACAACCAGCTGCTGACAAACACTTGCATCAAAGTGTTGACGATGTCTCATTATTTATATACTACTCCCTAAGAAAACTGAGACAGACAACTACCGAATTCCTTTCCTCATCAGAAAAACATGAATAACATGCCAAAGACATAATTAATAAAGAATAATCATGAAAGCATACACAATTACAAGGATAAGGATCATATCATCTTCATGTCTGAACAATAAGGCATTTCCATTGTTTTAACTAGTATCTTAGCATGGAAATTTAATGCACACAGCAGATCATGTTAGTCCATACTAGACCATATTATCCATCTTCAAAATTATATAGCCTATGTCATTCTATGGGAAAGACCTCTTTGCTTATACAGGTGATAAAAAAAAACATTTTGCATACATTTTGGAGAGCCAAAATTCTCCAAATAGAAGTACCAAGAGGGAACAACTTTTGAATAAAAGTCAGAAAAAAAATCATATAAATGTGGGGAAAAAAAACAGAATTGCAAATCTTGCAGCTGGCTCATTATATCACAAGAGAAAATATCCCAGCAAAGCAGAAGAAAGTCAAAGCTTTGTTTGCATGGGTGCAATGATAAGTCCAACCGTCCAGTGAAATATTCAGATATGTTTTTTTCTGATTATATATTACATCATTAGTTAGTGACATGATTAGTGTTTCTAGATTTTACGTTTCACATAAGCAGGTAAAATGGAATATGGCAACCTTCTTCTATGGTTACCTTGAATGATTAAAAGCTCTTAATTTCTTCTAACATCAGTGTCCTTTACTGCACTTTGATTGCACAATATTCTTTTTAGCTGTTTTAGATGGTACATGGATTTAATGATGTTAAGACAACAGGCTGTGATACCCATAAGTATGGGCAGCAGATTCCAAGAGTCAACACTCTTTTGTCTCAAGGCACAATAAAGAAAACTTTACAGCAGCCAGCGATATTTTGGCATGTCATGACATTGCCTAGGGGGATGGCATTTTATGAGATTGATGCAGCAAACATAAGGACTGTGGGGCACGAATACTTTCAGTTGAATAACATATCCATTTTTTATACGTCTAGGATATGCTTCTTGTAGTATACTTCTGTTTGTGTCTCATACTCGCTTAGATTATCCATTCTTTAAACTATTTATAAATATTCATGATATGTAGGAGATGTTTGCCAATATTTAATTGGGAGAATTTTGTTTTATTGGATATAGACTGTTTTTTGTAGATAAGATGGATAAATTATTTAGTTTAAAACAATATATAAACTGCTTATATATTGTTTTATAAAGAATCAGATTACAATTATCTAGTTTTAAATAATGATTTAACTTCATTAATCATATGTTCATGCTATTAGTTCTTGCTATCTTCTCTACATTCATAAGGTACTATGCTGTAAAATATTTTTCAATGATGAATGGGTTATGAATGCAAGTTAATTACCTATTCCTTTTCATGATAAATTTATATAATACCACCTATTGCAGATGTCAAGTTCTATCATATACAACACTATACTTCTTTTTCCTTTTGCCATATAGATGTTGTATATATCTTGTTATAAGATTTGATGTAATAGCATATCAGTTACATGTCGTCTATACCCTGTATCTGTACCCACTATCATAGTGGAAGGATGAGAAAAAGAAGTTTATTAGGGGAAGTAAAGTATCAATGCCAACTCATCAATTAGCCATGCCATGAAATAACAGAAAGATAAATGTGGATGTCCAACAAAGCTATGTGGCAGCTGCAGTAGCATAATTGTTTTCAATATGTCTCAGAAAGGTCTAGGCAGAGAGGGAAGACCTATGCTGACATGGACATAAATCATAAAGAAAAACTCTGATGCAGTAATAGCATATTTCATGAATTTGTTCTTAAATACTTCAGACAACAAAAGGCAGAGATCCAGAACTTAAGCCCTCTTATTTACAGAGTACCAGTGTCAAACAAATTGTCATACACAGTTGAATTCTTGCTCTTCAAGACAATGCACTTGGATTAGCACAGGCAACTACAGACAGCTTCTAACTATGTTATATAAAGATCTAACAACTACAAATGACAGTCATAACACTAAATAACAAATGCCTTTTCCAGATATTTTTTACATTAGCATTAAAAATAAATTTTAATTCTGAATAAGTCCAGATACATGAAGCACTTTGCCAATCTTCTTGAAGAAAAACATATGATAGGTAAAATGCTTGCAAAACCATGTTGTGCTTCTCAATTTACGAGTCAAACAGAAAAAAGAGCTAACAAGTTCACAAAGACATACCAATAGTATCTAAACTCTGTGAGTTTGTTAACACCCCAATGTTAGATATAGTTCCATGAGAGGGTTTAAATCCAAAAATTCCACAAAATGATGCAGGAATTCTCATGCCTCCAATGGTGTCAGTACCTATAAAACCATAAGCCTCATCAAGCAATTTGAATTTAAAATGAAAAAGCAGCATAAAATATTTTTCTTTACAACAAGTAAGCAATAAATTAGGAAATGCTACTAGAAGAGCAGAATCAAGAGCATTATCACAGATACAGAAATGACATATCTGCAACAGTTAGTTTAGCATCAAAGCTGCAAATTAAGAAAAAGATCCCATGAAAAACAAGGCATATATAATGCCCCTTTACTAAAAACTATGAGACACGAAGTACATGGGAACATGCTGTCACCCTAAAATGCCATAAAATTTTACCTGATTTTCAACTACCAATCTCTCTCAAGTCAAACAAAAAAGCATAAAGCTGCAACTAAATAATTATGCATTCACTGTCAGATGTATGTGAGTGATGGAAGTTTCAAGGCAAAAATCAAATGGTAATTGGTAATCAGGAATGAGCTAAATCCTACAAAAGCATTTGCATTAAGAAGGGTCACAAATGATTTCTGAAGTAGTAACAGGAGCAGATAAAAACTTGAGCACTAATTCTCACATAAAAATAACAAAGAAAAATTTCTAACCAGGCCGTAAGCAATATCTGAGGCATGAAAGATGACAATAAAAAGATGGGAGTATTTAATATAGTAAATTAATCATGCCTAAGTGATGCAGCTGTACAACCAATACATGAACTAATGAGGCATTAAGCAAAGGAATATGCAAGAGATAAATGATGAGTGCGCTGGCCAACATTTTAGCACAGTTTAAGTCTTTTGAGAAACTATGAACTAATATGCTGGTAAATGGTTTTAATCATGAATCACTCACATACCAAGAGCAAAGTCAACAAGTTCAGCAGCAACAGCCACAGCAGAACCACTGGATGATCCTCCAGGGACCAGAGATGGCAATTCTGGGTTAATTGGGGTACCATAGTGCAAGTTATCTCCTGTTACACTGTTACAACATAAAAGCAGATTGACCAGGCATTACCAGATATATAAAGACTATAACAAGTGTACCAAACCAAATTTTGTATCATCCACATGAACCATTTACTTGTGAGAAGGCAAAACTAATGATTACGTAGAATGCAACAAACAACCTTTTCGTTTTGCAGTCTGCAACTGATCACGCTATATTAGTTTATCATAGATGGTTTATAATCATAAGAGCTTTTTTATTGCCACAAAAAATATCATCTCATAAAATTCACTAGAACCACAAAAGGAAAAACTGGGGAATCAACCAACACAACATTCTTTTCAAGTTTCAATGTAAAAAACCATGTTTCTAAGCTATGTTCAGCAAGTTCTTTGCCCAAAGTCTCATCTGCTACTCCTCTTCTCTATGTTCATGAGATCTTTATTGCTTGCATTTAACATTGAACTTTGGTCACAGATGTCCTACACTTGCTAGACTGAGCAACTTAGATGCCTCCAAAACCCTATTTGCAGATCTCCAAAGAGATATATCAACTAGTGCTAGAGTGAGCAGATTCATGTTTTTTCCAAACTTTTATTAAAAGAAAAATTCTGCATGAAAGGAACACAAAGATCAAAACAAATGCATATAACAACTAGTTATCTTTGAACAGCATTAATGACTCGTATTTGCACTGTCTTTTTTTAATTGCACTATCCACTCCGTGCACAAATAAATCTACACAAACTTTTGGTTTTTCCTCAATATGCATATTAGTTATTAGAATCTCGAAGCAGAAAAAAAAACATATACTTCAAAAGAGAAACCCCCTTTGCAATCACTTAGCATGCCAAAAAACTTATAGCTGATAAACCAGCAAAACAGTAAGGGGAAAGAAAGCTATCATTCTATCGAGAATGCTGACCCGAATGCAAATTCATCCATGACAGTCCTCCCGACGCACGTTGCTCCACGCTCCAGAAGCGCCGAGACCACCACTGCCGTCTGGCTAGCAGGCTCGTGCGTCCTCTTCCAGTCCGGATTCCCGTACCCAGCGACATAACCCTTGATCTCAAAACTGCAGGACTCAAACAAAAGAAAGAAAATTTTGCTGGGAAACAGAAGAAGGAGTTGATCGAGACAGACAAATAAGAAAGGCGACCGACTTGTCGCTTACGGCGAACTTGAGGTCGGCGAGGGGGTGGCGAGCGGCAGGGGGAGGCGGCTGGGGGGAGGGGGCCATCTCGAACCGCTCGACGAAGGCGCCGAAGAACTCGACACGGCGCGGCACGCCCCTCGACATGCGCCTCCGTCGGCGGGTGGCCTCGGCGAGGATGAGCACGCCGGCGACGGTGATCCCCAGGACAATCCATACCTTGGCGCCGTTTGGGGGGCTGGTCCTCCCCCGCCTCCAGTTCTTGCAGAGTTCCATCCCGAATGGATTCGAGGAACTGCTCGATCCGATCGTCGGAGAACGGAGACCGGTAGGGCTTTAGCAGGGTTCAAAGAGAGTGAGAGAGAAAGGCTGCCGTCCTTCGCCTCTCTCCTCTTCAAACAGAGAAAGTAGAGAGAGAGAGAGAGAGAGAGAGAGAATATGCTGATCGATGCCATCTCCGCCGTCGATGATGGACGATCTTTGCGTTGCGTTGGAGCACAGCACATGACCTTGATCTTTGAGATCTCAGCCGTCCATCGATCGACGCGCGGAGATCAACGAAATAAAATAGTTTATTAAATTATTTTAAACATAGGTAAATAAATTTATAAATCAATGATAAGTCATAATTAGATGTCATTGAAACACCGCTAGTTTGATTATAAGAGCTTGACTAAGACATGATGATTAAGATTCAATAAGTTAATCCATCAATTACCATAAAAATTTATATATTTATATTTTTTGGTTAAAATAATAGTTATAGTTGGGCTTATTTTATATTTGGGTAATTTGCAAAAATTATAGTGAGCTTGTAGTTGGAACATCAATTTAAAGATTGATTGAGGTTTGAAGACGAGATTGAACTCTCTAAATTAAGTCTCATCAAATTCGAGAAACAATTGAAATGGATGCATCAAAACATATAAGAATCATCAAATATGTATCGTTGTTGTTTGTTTGGAGAAATCTATATGTGGAGGATAGAAATGAGCTCAGATTTAACTTATATCTTAATAAATTATTAAAGAGTCGGATTATAAATATTAAGTATCATATATGATGAGTTAATAAGTTCCATCTAACGGATTGTAAGAATGAGTTAAGAGTTAAAAGCAATTTTGACAGAAGAAAAAAAACCATTGAATCGGGTGATTAATGTTGGATTAAATCAACTCGAATTATCCGAGTAAAAAAGTGGATGAACAAAAATGATGAGATTAAATTATGATTTGATTAAACGAAGAAATTAATATTTCGGGTTTAGGCGCATCGAAATGTATTCTCCCATTTACAAAATATATAAAATAAAAAAAACGTAAATTTTAATTAATTAAAGAAGAAAATAATAATGTGTCAATTGAATTTACAACATTAACAATATGTATGAGAATAATATTCTCTCATTAATAAACAAAAAAATGAACACTATGTAAAATCAGGTACGTTTCATTTTGAATTCATTGAATTAGATTTAGATTTAGACATTCGAACCTTCTTCAACACAATAAATCAAAACATGTAACTTTTTGTTCAAAATCATTTTCACTCGGATGGGTATAAGAGCGTAACATTACTACTAATTAATCACTTATAAAGGCACCGCACCCCTTAGCAATCACTCTTTTGCAGAAACGGATTAAGACAAAACACAAAAATATGCATTTTCTTATACTTTCAACATAAATTCTTCTTTGATCGAGTCATGACTTCATGACTGTGTTCCTTCATGACATTATTTTCTCTCTCAAAAGTCAAACGATAAAAAAAAAAAATTAAAATTATTAGATGAATTTCATCATATTAGATTGACTACCAAACCATATGTAATCATAACCAAATAATGTGAAACAAAAAGTAGAGAAAAAGAGAGGGTGAAAAAAGTAGTGAGATATGAGAGGATAAAAAAAAACTTTCTCTATCTCAAAAGATATTAAGAGCTGATAACTCGAAATATAAAAGTTTGTAATTAATGAGTCATAATTTACTAAAACCGAAGTATAAATTATAATACATATTAAATTCATGATGCATTTTACTTTAACGATTTTGAATTTTCATAATTATCTTATGAATCATCTTCTTGATATTTAATAGAGTTGAGCTTTGATTTATTGTGTTACAACTTAGGAACATTCAATACTCACCATGAACTGTATCATCCTCTCAGAAAGAACTTATCCATAAATTATTATTATTATTGCCATGGTAAATTGATTATCTTGAATATTAAATGTGGAGTGAGGTTCAATTTTGTAACCATTGTCATTAATCCCTTAAGGCAGTATCAATTTTCTTATCCTTGATTTTATTACAAATTTCTATTGAAAAATATTCTTTTTTTCAAAATGATCCAAACAAGACCCTCTTCTTCAAAGATCTTCACATGACGATGCTTATTGGTAGTTTATTTGTAAACTTAGTCGTTAGATTCATGCTTTTTCTTCTTCATGAATTTATATCATGATAATAGCAAAATCCTCTCCCTTTGAACTTTAATAAAGATGATTTAGGTATTTTAGTAAGATCTAGAGTTATAAGCAAATTCAATACTCTTAAATAGACTCTTGCTTATAGAACGATTAACCATAGAGTTATAAGCAAATTCAACATGAGATAACATGAGATCTAATTATTTTGGTCTTTTTTACATGAAAACATCGTAGTAGATTATTCAATGTTCTATTAGCAATCTCAGTTTGTCCATTTGTTTGAGGATGATAAGCACTACTATATAATAGGTCGGTGTCAAATTTCTTCCATAAACTTTTTAAAAAATGATTAAGAAATTTAATATTTTTGATGTGATAGATTTAGAAATTTTATAAAGTTTGACCATTTTACTGAAATAAAGATTAGCGATAAGAAGCATCCATGGTCTTTTTGTAAGAAATAAAATGTGTTATTTTAGAAAATCGATCAACAACGACAAAGATAAAACTTGTACCTCCTTGAGTTTTTATTATATCAATCAAGAAATCTATACATCTTCCCAGCATTAAAATTTTGAGTTTGCGCTTTTGAGGTTTGGCATATTCTACATCTTTCGGTAGATTGTAAATCAAATATATTTTGCTTTGATGAGAATGTCTCTTTTTTCTCTCTCAAAATGACCTTATAATTCACTAGAGTTTAGTTCTAGGATAATATGCTTGTTTATAAAATATTTAGGAATACAAGATTAAGTTCCACAAAAGAGAAGACCATCTTCGATAACACAATCTTCATGATTATATTAGTGCATAGCTCTCATGTTTTTCACAAAATATTCATCATTATAATAAATATTTCTTATTACATCAAATCCTTTTAGTTGAGCATGTATAATATTAAGAAGCGCTAATTGCCAACTGAGTGCATCTATAACCTAATTACATGTTTCATTCTTATGCTTTAAGACAAAAATATACTCTTGTAAAAATATTACATATTTTGCATATTGCCTATTGAGATTTGTTTAAAATTTTATATTTTTAAGATCTTCATGATAATAAATTCTCTTTGAATTAAATAAGATCTCCAATGTCACGATGTTTGAACAATAGCTATAAAATTTAAAATTTAATATCATAAGTTGAATAATTTTTTTTTATGTATTATTAAGTTTTTCACCGAAGAATGCAAGTGAATGTCCTTCCTGGCGTACTCCACTAATACCCATATGAGAGACCATAATCAACTTCAAATATTTTAGAAAAATCTAATAATACAATATTAGGAGTAGTGGATAATTTCATCCTTAGTAGTTTAAAACTATTGTTTGCCCCAGTGTCCATCGAAACATTCTTTTCTTTATACAATCATTAGAGGAGCTATAATAGTGTTAAAATTCTAAATAAATTGATAATAAAAAGATGTCAACCGATGAAAACTCCAAACATCTTGTAAGGATGTTAGTGTTGGCCAAGTCTAGATAACTTTAATCTTCTTAGAATTAATTTGGATGGTGTAGTGGTTAAAATGAAGCCCAAGAAAGCTAAGCTAAATATTATGAATGAGAACTTGTTAAGATTTATATATAGCTTTTCTATCATAAATAGGATAGTTCTCAAATGTTTAATATGATGAAGTTTGATGCAACTATAAATAAATAAGAATATCACCAAAAGTAATTAACAATAAACTTTCTAATATAAGGACATAGAATTTGATTCATTACTCATTTGAAATATTTAGAATATTTGAAATTCCAAATTACATAATTAGTTATTCATATAAACATTCTCGAATCTTGAAAGTAGTCTTTTATTATATCTTGATTTAGTATAGATTTGATGATAGTCGTTTGGAAAATCAATTTTAGAGAAAAGGGCACTAATGAGTATATCAAACATATTCTCCACATGTAGAATAAAAAATATGTATTTGATAAAAATCTAGTTGATATCTTGATTGTCGATATATATTTGTCAAGTTTTATCATTCTTTAGAGTTAATAGAGCTAGAACGACACACAAGCTTTAAACTTTCTCAAATATAATCCATGTATAGTAGATACGTAACATATCTATTCATCTCTTCATGTTCTTTTGAACTCATCCGATAATGAGATTTATTTGGTAAGATTACTCTTAGAATTAGATTGATTTAATATTGAATGTCTCGAAGAGGGGACAGACAACTAGAGAGTTAATTAGAGCAGATATCTCTGAATTCTTGCAAAATAACTTCTACTAGAATCTCTATAGGGCACATATATTCTTTAGCAACTAATATAAATGCAATGTTAGTTTCTTTGTTTTCTCTTATAAACTTATTTAAAGTAAGTTCATTATTTTCCTGGCTTTGGATTAAAGGTTCAAGAGCAAACTCTACAATGTATAATAAAAATATAATTTTAATTTCATTAAATTTAAATGTATAGGTATTCTTTCTACTATCATATTATCATGGTCTTTCCAAAATAATATAGCAAACATCCATTAATACTATATCACACCACATATCATCTTTGTTCATTGAAAAAGAAACTAGTATTGATTAATAATATACATCTCATTGTCTTTTTGAACCATGTGATTCGATATGATTTAGAATGTGATTTATCTTGAGCTTGAGCTTATTTACTATATCTTGAGACAATGTTTTCACAATTACTATTATCAATAACAATAGAACAAACTTTATCTTGAGACTTGCAGTGTATCTTGAAAATATTATTTCATAACCATTCTTCATTAGAATTATCACTTAGAGTAGTAAGTGTTTTATGAATTACCAAGCATTCGCCTTATTCATATGCAATTTAGAAGCCTCCTCAGGATTTTTATTATATATTAGTTCTCCAATACCTTCAAGTTGTTCATTAACATTTCCATTTTCGACAAAGTTAACTTGTGCATCAATTAGTCTATTTGGGCACTTGTTCATACAGTATCCTACTTGTTTGCATTTGAAGTAAGTAGATTGGTAACTAGTGTGACTAGATTGTCTTCCATGGTTGATAGAAGTTAGATTGGATGTATTTTTTATGATTCTGCTAACCTTTGATCCACTAGCTTTCGAAGAGGAATGTAAAAGAACATTAGAATACCTCTTTACTTAGTAAGTTTTGCTTCAACTTTTAGCAATAATTGACAAGCATTAGATAACCTCCATAGTCATTGCATCTTTACTTCATTTCGAATCATAACTCGTAGGACACCGATATGTCTTGTAATAAATTATTATTTTTATCTCTTGAGTATTATTTTGGGTCATCAACTTATAGAATTCTTCAGTATAGTTTATGATGATTTTGCTACCTTATTAAAGATCATTAAATTGTGCAAAAGAAAATTTGAATATAATCAAATGAAAGAAAATTCTTGCAAAGCTCATCTTTCCTTTAGGAAGGTGCATCTTGCATCTTGTCTCATCAGATTGAAGCATAACTTAAAAGTCTTATAGTAATTAATTTTATATCTCAATCTTTGAGCATTGTCTTATATTCAAAGAATTTATCAATGACACTAAACCAATCAAAAAACTCTTTAAGTTGAAGTCGACCATAAAACTTCAACAAGTCAATCTTAATATTATCATTTGCACCAAAAAAATCTCTTGAGTCTTCTATAAGCTCTTTGGATACAAAGGGGTTCATGTCTTCAAAGACATGATTTGCATACTGATAACTTGAGCCTCTAGATTCCTTTTACATTGAACCATTCAGTCACCTAATTAATGAATCATAATTTATTAAAAATTAAGCATAAAGTTATAATACATATTAAATTTATAATATATTATACTGTGATGATTTTAATTTTTATAATCATCTCAAGATTATAAAAATTTATTATCTTAAAACATGAGAGCATTGGATGCACTGCATCACCAAATGCATCAGAACATGTCAAAAGCATTCCTTGCTCTCAATTTTTACTTCCCATCATTAGTTGTCTCTGATATTAATCCTTATTCCTGCCTTCTCTTTGTAACTGTTCTCATTACAATTACTACACTTCTCTTACTATTCCTTCTAAGGTCATAATCCTTGTTGTCTTCATCATGATGCATTGGCAATTAAGAGCCAACTACTGACAATGGACAGTGATGGGCTCCAGTCATAACCACTTGGTTGCGAAGGTTCAACTCCTCATGAAATCGAACTCAGGAGCTTTTGCCTGTTATTTTCATTGAAATGGAAAAGATATGATGAAGTTAGCATTAGATTTGCGGATCCCTACATCTTCTCATCACAAAGTTGATAACTCGAATACCATTCACGGGTGTATAGGATATTAGCACGGATGCTTTTGCTCTCCTTCTCATATTTTTGTTAGATGCTGTATGCCTCTTATTTTGTTCTCTTTGATAGAAGCACTTAAGGTTCAAATAATCTATTTCAGTCCTAAATTTTGCTTAGATCCTCCAATCTTGCACTAGATTTCATATTTTCATATACCAACTAAATGTATGTATTATTACGAAAGTATTTAAGAGTTTGGCAGCATAATTATTACAATCGAACTAGTCGAGATTTGGGTTTCTAGATCATTGGTATAAGTAATATTTTAATATATATATATATATATATATAATTACATGTTATGTTAAAATTATAACATATATATTGCAGAGAAAAATAATACAGTGAAAGAAAATGACTGGGATAGAGTAAACATGTTGAATAAGAGAACAATGAACAAAACAAAATTTTCTTCCCTCTTATTTCTCATGTAAAAAAAATTTAATATATTTTTTATGATAGATAAAATAATTAAGGGTATTTGAGGCTTTCTAAAGTTCAATGTTCTAATTTGTATACAACTTGGCATTATTTGTGTTCTTAGTAAATCCTGTATCTGTCTCAGCTATGCTGCATTTGTTATGTTCAGAAACTGAGAGAGACATTATTAAAGACTATTATGATCTAAAGGCAGATGAGTTGATTGACGTCTGTATCCCTGAATCAGTATACAGGTGACTGAATGAATCCAGCTTAGATTCATAGATCAATGTCTTCTAGTATTTTGTTACCTCGGGATGGTTCCTTTCCCAAGGAACCTTGATGGGGACAGAAACCCTAGAAAATATCAGACACACAAGCTTAGCTGAGTGAGATTGTTAGTAGGCTTTAATTCCTCTGGCAATGGGTTTTGACATATTGCTGATTTGCTGCTTGTTGGCACCAAATGATGCGACAGAAAGGGAAGAGAGAGAGGACTGCATTTCTTTTCATGTCCTCTTGCATTTGTTCTTTGTAGCTAGTGATGATACCTCCATTAGATGCATTCTTTACGTAGGTTTATAGGGACTTGCCGTGGAAATAGTCTACAAACTCTGACGACACGATTGGCCTTCAAGAAAGCATTAAATTGTTCTTCGGAATCTTCTACACAGGAGACTTCACACGAGTCTCGATGGGTGCAGAAGATTGTGGGATGGGAGGAAGTGCGTCAGCCATGAAGACCGTCGTCTTCGATTGTTGAAGCTGAAGGAGATGGTGGAGATTTTGGGTGTTGGCTGCACCAACTCTTTGCTAACTCAGCCACATCGTCAAAGGAAGTGGCATCATCCTCTTGTCCTCATCGATGTTTTCGCACAGTGAGTTAGCTTGATCTTACGTTGTACGCATCATCTTTCTCTCCTCTGTCTCTGCCCTCAGTCTTCCGTTCAGTCCTCACACCACTCCTATTGCATGCATGTACGTTCTGCAAGGATCCCATTCTCTGCCTAATCTTACAATATATTCATCTTTGTTTTTTGGAGCAGCAGCAGTAGCACAACTATTTGGTATGGAAAAGATGATAGTTAGTGTTAGGACTGGTCAATAATTTTAGGAATCATAATTATATTTAAATTAGTTGATAAAATTTTAATTAAATTAAAACTCTGTAGTAAAAATAGAATTGTATTGATAACGAGAGGTGAAACATTTTGGATACTCTTGAGGGGGATTTCCAAAGAGGATAAAGGAAAAAGATTTTTCAGATTTATGTAAAAGGTATATAAGAAGAATTATATTTAAATAGAGATAACTTAGGAATTTTATAATAATCTCATATATTAATTAATAATGTACTCTTCGGTTTACTTAAGATTACTATATGAGCAGGTGATGATGGCTTTTGCTGTTGATGACTGAAACCCTCCATCTGATCTGATGATTACTGCCCATTCCGAGAAGAAAGAAAGGTAAAGAGGAAGGGCGTGTTAGTCTTTTTGGATGAGATGAACCAAAACTTAGTGTATATAAGGGAGAATCCATGCATCAGGTGTGGCATAGTGGAAGAAGCTTAGAGAGAAGGCAGGCAGTCGTAGTCTTCAATGGGGAGATCCCCCTGCTGTGATGAGAATGGCCTCAAGAAGGGTCCCTGGACTCCTGAGGAAGACCACAAGCTGGTCCGGTACAT
The DNA here is from genome assembly GCA_004837865.1 of Musa balbisiana. Taxonomy (NCBI): domain Eukaryota; kingdom Viridiplantae; phylum Streptophyta; class Magnoliopsida; order Zingiberales; family Musaceae; genus Musa; species Musa balbisiana. The sequence goes on along the minus strand of CM017196.1, from coordinate 9,913,710 downwards.
CCAGAAGCATGGCCGAGGCAGCTGGAGATCCCTCCCAAAGCTTGCAGGTCCTCTCTCTCTCTCTCTCTCTCTCTCTCTCTCTCTCTCTCATGTTTATGTGTGTGTTCTGGTGTAGGACTAAATAGATGTGGCAAGAGCTGCAGGCTAAGATGGACTAACTACTTGAGGCCAGATATCAAGCGAGGCAGGTTCTCCGCAGAGGAAGAGCAGACCATCCTCAACCTCCACTCCATCCTCGGCAACAAGTAATTAGCATGCATTTCCGGCACTGGTTAACTGATCATAATCTCCGGGCTTCTGAGTGTAAGCTGCCTTCCAACACTTTAGGTGGTCGTCGATTGCTTCCCACCTCCCGGGCCGGACTGACAACGAGATCAAGAACTTCTGGAACACCCACCTCAAGAAGAAGCTGATCCAGATGGGTTTCGACCCGATGACGCACCGCCCGAGGACCGACTTCTTCGCCACCCTTCAACAGCTCATCGCCGTCGCTAACCTCCGCGAGTTCATCGGCAGCCGCCCTTGGGACGACCACGCTGCGCGGCTCCAGGCCGAGGCTGCCCAGGCTGCAAAGCTGCAGTACTTTTATCGCCTCCAACAGTTAGCCACCGCCATGGAGACCACTTCGGTCCCTTCTCCGACTCCTTATCGAGATATCGATGGCCAGAAACGGGATGACGACCCATTGCCAGAGCTTCAGGTACCGTGCTTCTTCTTCGATCAGCCTATAAGCAACGAGGCCAAGCAATCTTCCAATCTAATTGGACTCAGCCTGGGAGACACCTCACCGGGACCGCCATTCATGCCACCTCTTCCTCCTCTCGCTGATGTCTCGATCGGCAACCTGCAGGGGGATGCTCGTAGTGGGAACCCTCCTCCCTCCTGGCCGGAGATATTGTTCGACGACCCATTCCTCGTAGCTTCTGTCGATCTTTGAAAGTGCTTAAAGCGATGCATATGCATCATATATGTATTCCTGTATGTACGCACACATAATGTCTATGTAGATCTATACTTCGATTAGGTTTTGGTGATCGTTCATTCATCTGCCTCCTCCTTCCTTGTTTGTTTTCTCTCTGTGATACAGTGGCTTTAACCATACGAAACACCATATCTGTCACTTCTTGTTAACGAGAATAAGATCGATTCTCTTAGGCACTACCATTTCCACACAGAAAAAGAAATCAATAGATAATGATAAGCGTAATTCATTGTCAATTATTTGCATTATTGTGTAGCATGTGCACCATGTTCAAAGCATCTTCTTGTGCTCAAGAACATAGTTGATGCATTAGTTAAGCTACAAACAGTACGTGTTGAGGCCCACCTCCACCTGCAAAGAAAACAACGTCTGCAAATAAAAGATGTGATGTTGCCACTGCCATATCCTTCCAGATAAAATTGAAGAGGGTGTTTCAAATAAGTAGAGAAGAAACATGGCATCTCAGTCAGTTGATTGTTGACTTGGTTGTCATGGCAACAAGATGTGACAGAACAATGGGAGCAATGATAGGAAGATTCCAAATTGCAGCTGGAAGGAAGAATCATGCGGCTCTCTCCTTTTCCAATTTCCTAACAATGATATCAATGATGATTCGACTCGAGCAACAACAGGGAAGAGCTTTAAGACCATATGTCATACTCTCCTAGTTGAGGAGCAAACCCTAATAATGGTTTTATTGAGCAGGTGGAGTCGATGCCTTCGAGTCCCACGCATATGCTTAAGGCTTCACTGAAAGCTGTCATGTCTCGTAGAAAGGAAGGTGGTTCATGGTGGCTGCATACGGATGGCATTCATGGAAGGGATCGAGATCTTTCCAGTACCTTATCCCCCCATGCACGATGTGTGGGATGTGCCATGTATATCAGTGGATGGAGAAGAAGAAGAAGAAGACTTCTGTGGATTCTGTCTGATGCCTCATCAGATACTGCCCGAATCTTAGAAATGAAATTGGATCTACCGTTAGGCAGGGACAACAACATCAGAAAGAGATCCATGGCAGTTTAATTTCACTACTCCTTAAAAAGGGTGAGTCTGCAAAACAAGTCCAATAATACCACTCCAAAGCTTAAGTTAGTTCGATATGTTACATGTGGATCAAAAATAAAATTTTGGATTCAAAACCATGAGAGACTTCTATTTATAGAACAGTGGGAGAAAAATTCTTCCAACTATTTATAAGAATATTCGATCATGTTGACATAGTAATTTTGGTTTATTAGGGTCTCCTTATTGAGTTCTGATTGACCCAATCATGTGGCACAAGAAAAAAAAAGAAGCTTGTATTTCTTCACCCAGGAAATAAGTTTCTTTATTTTCTCCCTATTTCTTCCCCTTTTTTAAAAAACAATTTACAAGCTGTTTTTTGGGAAAAAGAAAAACCTCAGGGTTTAGTTTAATTTCGCCCTTGAAAGTAATTTAATTTTACTTTCTTTGGACAAAATAATAAATCCAAGCGTGCATGGAAACAAAATACTTGCTTGTTTTTATTCAAATTATTTTCATCCCAACACTGAAAAATTCTCTCTCAGATCAATATCAACAAATATCATTCTCCTTCACATAAATTAACTTTTTTTCTTGTCTCATTTTAATCTACATATTTCTTTATTTTATTTTCCAATTCATTATCTTATAAATTTGTGATAAATGGATAAAATGATATATTTCAAAAAAAAAAAAAACTTATGCTCATGCATCGCTATCATCATATAAATTTTTTATATTTAAAATATTAGCTTGATGATATTGTAGTTGACTCACTTATGAGTGTCAAAGATAAGAGTCTAACGAGTCTATTTTTTTAATATTTTGTGTCAAAGATAAGAGTCTAATGAGTGGTCATAGTCAATTAATTGGGAAAATAAATAAAGATAAAAATTTCAGACATCTCTTCACCCAGCAAATTAATTATTTTTACTTCTCTACTTATTTCTTTTCCGCCTAATATTTCTCCTATTGTACAAGCTTTTGTTTGGCGATTGGGAGGGAAGACGACGACGAATGCCGTCATGATGGCGACCCAGGCGGAGAAGTAGGCGAAGGTGCCGTGCTTGAAGCGGCACAGCATGGCGAGGAAGGACTGTCTCTGGACGAAGGTGACGCAGAGGTTGGCGGCCACGTCGATGCTCTGCCCCGCCGACCGGATCTCCACGGGCAAGACCTCCGTGGGGATGATCCAGTTCAGCGGCCCCCATGAGAAGCCGTAGGCAGCGGACAACAAGCACATCAGCATCAGGACCGCCACCGCGTAGCCCCTCGGCAAGGCCGCCTGTCCGTCGGAGCCTGTCTAGGTTCCCAGAATCCAGGCCATGGCCGCCTCCAGTCACCAAGCAACAAGGGATACAACAGAGAGAGAGAGAGAGAGAGAGAGAGAGAGAGAGAGAGAGAGAGAGAGAGGGTGACGCGTAGTATACCTGACAGAGGATCATGAGGGCTCCGCCCACGATGAACAGGAGTTTACGGCCGCAGCGGTCGACCAGGAAGGTGAAGACGAGGACCGACGTGACGCTGACGACACCAAGGCTGACGGCGTTCATCAGAGCGGCGTCGCTTCCGAACCCCACCGTACGGAACAAGACGGGCGAGAAGAACGCGACCACGACGATCCCCGTCTGCTACTGCAACATCGGGATCACCACCGCCATCACCAGATACGGCCGGTACCGGCGGCGCACTATCCTCCCGAACGCGCCCTCCTCCAGCTTTGATGACTCCTCCACGGAGCGTTCGATATCCTCGAGCTCGGCATCGACGTCGGCTGCCGGGCCCCGGACGCGGCAGAGAACGACGCGAGCGTCCTCGAGCTTGCCGCGTTGGACGAGACTGCTGGGGGTGTCCGAGATGAAGAGGGTGGCGAGAAAGATGACGGCGGCTGGGACGGCCGCGAGGCCGAGGGAGAGGCGCCAGCCCCAGGTGGGGATGTGGGAGGCGCCGTAGTTGGTGAAGTTGGCTACCACCACACCGACGTACATGAAGAACTGGAAGCCCGACGTGAAGGCGCCCCGCCACTCCGTCGGCGCTGTCTCCGTCAGGTACACCGGAGTAGCCTGCCAAGTGACCCAAAACACACACGTGAAGCAGCCGCTTGGTTCAGTGATAAGAGTGGCTGCCACACTCACCTGGCTGGTGAAGCCGATACCAACACCCAGCAGCAGACGGCCTACGATGAGAATCTCAACGTTCACGGCGGCGGCGGCGTCGACGGCTGCGCCGACGAGAAAAAAATATACATCAACAGCATGACCGCTTGGCGTCCGACGACCCCGGTGAGGCGGCCGGCGACAAGTGATGCGGGCAACCCGGAGACGTACAAGGACGAAGTGAAGACCGTGAGGATTTGGCTGTCATATACGCAGTACTCGTCCCGCTTGGCGTCGGCCATCTTCCTCATTATGTCGAGGAAGAAGGGTTGGAGAAACGACTCCATAGCCGTAATGCCACCTTCATATAACAGCATAATTAGCAATTCGTGGCATCATGTGCCCAGAAAATACAGCTTCCATGCCCTGAATCAGTTGATGCAGAGGAAGTTGGATGAAACCCAACTGAAATCCCCAAGTCATAGCCAAAGATTACACCTCCAAATGCCGCGACAATGGATGTGATTATCACCGGTGCTGTCAACCTTCCACCGTGATCCGATCTCGGGCCGTCACAGATGAAACCTCCTCCGGCCATTGTCTTCTTCTCTCCTCAAGATTACAACTCGCACGAACGAAGCAGACGATGCCGTAGGATCGAGTGATCACTTCGGCTCTCACTTTGAAATACTACTACTACGGGCGATGCGAAGCAAACAGTCTTATCTTCGAGACGGAGAGCTAAGAGAGGCGGGGGCGATTGAGGGGCCAACGAGCCAGCTTTTCTGTCGGAACCCTAACCGCTTTCGTCGTCTCTCCCTCACTTCCTTCCGAATCTGTTAATGTATTCTGCGGGCTTCCAATTCTTTCGGAAAGGTTCTTTGATCGGAGAGCAACGACATGAATGATTTGACGTTGACTTTGGGTCCGGGCGCTGACTTGATTTCAATGGCTCGTATGGTTTTGTGTTATTCTCTGTATTATTTATTGTTTCATTTCTTTTTACAAAAGTAACCCTGTACAAGCGAATTGTGACAAGATAAGGAAAACATTTCCTATCCCTATATATATATACATTCGCGGTCAGTATAAAAACTGACAAGAAACCTTTTTGTAGTCTTATCTGGCTTATGAAAATATGTGAGTATAACATAATTAGGATATACTTTATTTATATTAAAAGATAAGCGGAAATTTCAATTTCAATTTTTCACAGACCGGAGTAATATGGGAAAGGTGATGTAATCAGAAAACTCAACATATAAACTCTTCCCTTTTCTGCTGCAGGTAACTTTTCTATGTTGTCTAAAGTGATCAAAGAAGGGTGATACACCATATCATCTTGTGGTGTTTGAGATGGTAATGGGCGCTTACTAGGTATTCCAGTTTAGTTCTGAGTGACCGAGACAGTATTAAGCTCGAGGCTTAGCTACGATGGTAGCGTGTGAATTCATCTTGCAGTCATTTGACATGTATAGAATTCTTGAGCAGAAAAGGTCTAAATGAAAAGACTTGTGAAGAACAAACGTACCGAATACAGGGGAGCTGTCGTAGTATGGAGCCAGCAATCTGTGCATTTGGCAGCACTCTTGTGAAGTGCATTGACATATGGTTAACACTTCATCCAAACCCCAATTCAATGATTTTGGCATCATAAGCATCAGAGCAAGGTAAAAATGTCTTGGATGTGAACTGCAAAATCAGGACATAAATTTAGTACCAAGCAAGTTGACCGAAAAGAGTGGTCCAAAATATCAGATTGCGTAGGAATAATTGAGTTCTCATTTGCATAAACAACAGGATGATACATGTTTAAATTCCCCAAGCCATTAATCAGTAAATGTCTTTCCTGTCCTTGTTTGAAAGGAAAAAAAAAAAGAAGAAACAAATATATTTTCTGACAAGATAAACGTGGTCTCATACTAGAATGCAAATATCATAAAGCTTTTACATAATACCAGGCTACAAAACAAACTGTAATTTCAGAAAAAAAAGAAAGGTAAAGACAAAAGGGAGGATGAGGTAACAAGAAGGAAAATGATTCTGCCATGCAAGTCATTCAGTACCACCATCCAAATAACATTGATAGCATTTATAGCATAAAATATACTGTTTCATCATTCTTGTAAGGTCAAAATAACATTCTTCTTATTTACTGTTATTTTTCCACTTTCTGCTATTTTAAAGGTTCCCCGTTTGTAATTACCATCATCATCAGCTATTGCTACTGTTGACCTATGTGATAGAGGCTGAACTAAGGATGTAGTCTAATATAGCCATTTATGAAGATGACATTAAACTTGTGATAACCAATCTAACATGTTATATAGTCTGGCCAATACCAAACTAAGTTTAAGGAATTTGACCAAGATGTGTAAAACCATCTGTCAATAACCAACAAAACGATTACTCTTAGAGGGGAAGGAGAAGAGATTAAATGGAGCTTACGGCTAAAAAGTATTAAGAATATTTCAAAAAAGAAATTAGATAGATAAAACAAAAAAAATCTACTGTAATCAATATAAGCATACTACTATAGTTTGCTCTTGCAATTATGTAATAAGCTTGGTTCTACGAGGATAGTGAAGCTCCTTGTTAAAGTTTAATATTGACTAGAAAACATGACATTAGATTAATGCTCAATCTTTTTTCATTCAGCCTCATGCTGACCTGACTTTGTTGGAGTTCAATTTCAAATGTTCCACTTATGATCATAAACAAGGTCTGTTGGGGCAAAGAATTCATGAAAATGATTTCTTTTAATTTCAGAATAGATTTGATATATGCTATATTCCCCGTCTTTCTTTCCTATTTCAATAAAGAATACATGAGGCTCTGTTTCATTACAAGGGAAAATTTTGAGCCACCAACAAAAACCATGTTTTAGAAATAAGGCAACTCGAGCATGGAGTTAATTGAAGCTAGTTATTACTACTTGAGAAATTTGAAATATCTAAATTTACTATCCAAGATTATGCAATCTGAGAACCAATCTTAATCATGACATGACTAATTTTTCGGCCAGCACATAACGCAAGGTCATTGCTAGAAATAAAGAATCAATTAAAAGGACACACTCCCTGTCTCATATACATCCACATTTTTTTAAAGAATGGAGATAGGTAGCTTGACAAGTTTTGACTATGTCCTACTTATTCACCTTCTACTTATATAGCTATGCTCTTTTGGTTTATTTTTTTTAAATTTTCTTGCCTCTATAGAATATTTGTTACTTATTACTAAAATTACATCTTTATTATTTGTCTTTAGCATAAAAAAAAAAACTATTGTCAACCTTGAAAATTTTCTTACATCCACACATTCTAGTTTTTTCTTGAAGGTATGTGTCCTCCCAAGGGAAAAGGAAAGTCATAGTATTATCAGAAAATGATGTGGTACATATAAGTAGAGCTAACAACTGGTCCTACTGAAATTATGGTTCTTACCTCAATCATCTATTGCATTTATTAATTAAGATGATAAGAAATGTGCAGATGCAGTAACCTTTTACTCAGTAATAAATTTCAATGCAATATAAGAATTTCAAATAGCATTGATGCAGTGATAAATTAGAATCACCAATGGAACAGATGTACCTTTTAGTCAAATGCATAAGGATCATCAGCGTAAGGATTCAAAGAACCCTCTGAGAACAAATCACCGATATTTGCTGGATGTGGATGGTTTCCTCCACTTACCTATGCAAGAAAAGATTACATTATCACCAGAGTAATACTGAACAGCAGCATTAGAAAGTGATAACATTTATGGCACCAAATTCATCAGCTTGCCATTATAGTATCAAGTTAAGGAAAAATCATGACTAAATAAGCCCTTCCTTGCTACTTGCAATATGCACCTAAGACCTAGCAGATAATCGGTATTTGAATGTTTGATTGCAACAAAAGGCATAGAACACAGGTACAAGCCGAGTTGTAAGAGCTCATAGACACACTTCAAAACCTCAGACTGATCCACATGTCTACAGGATGATATCATTTACCATAATCAAAATTTAGAGGCAGCTAGAACTGCTAGATAATAGAACTTTGGATACATCACTCACATGAACTAATGCAGCATGAAACCAGAGGTGTTCCTTATAAAATGATAGAAATCAACATTGCAATGAGTAAAGAACTGTTCAATTATATATATGAGAGGTAATAGTAAATTTCATAATCTATTAGCCAATAGACCAGAAAAAACTAATTTATGTTCATCTTTAGGAGGAGACAAATGGTCAAAGTTTTAGGATGAGAAACAGTACCTTCCTGATATTTGTCACATCATTGCTGGTAATAGGGGTCTGGGTGTGTAATGTTTTCTGAGTATTTGGCTCCTGAATGCAGCAGAAAAACAGATGGATTTCTTTAGCATAATCCATTTAGACATTGTGATCTTCAAAATAAGTTGTCAGGTGAGTTTATATTTACACCAAACATGACAGTGCTCTTTGTCTTTCTGCGCTTTGTAATAGTTCCATTTGAAGTCTCAATTTCATATTCATGGCGTGTTACCTTCATAAGCAGACACATCTACCCCGCAGTCAGCTCAATGCATGATTAACAAAACTAACAAGTAAAATGCCATAAAAATTTGCCTCAGGAAAGGCCATAATTGAAGTAAAATGTTGTACTACTGACAACATCATTCTTTCAGATACTAATAAACAAAGTAATGGACAAGAATAATGTCTTAGAAAACTGAAGGTGGCAGATGGTGGAGAAGATGTTACCTACTGTTTAGGTGCCAAGCCACACAAGACTGCTTTTGCAGTACGGACTCAATTGTATGATAACAAAAGTAGAGAAAAGAAAGCATAGCAGGGAAAGGGAAAAAGAAGAAAAGATGGAAAGGGAAAGGTGAAACTGCCAACATTTTACTTCTCTTTCTACCATCCACTCTTTTCACTTTTTCGAGAGGAAACTAGGGTTTGATTGCCTTGAGGTGAAGAGTGCAGATCATAAAACCAATATATTTGTCATAATATAACAATGAATTTAGAAGAACATGCTAGACATTTTTGGCCAAACAGCCATATTAAACTGCTTGCCTTGGAAGTAGGTGCTGCCCAGCTGCTTAGGCATCTGCCTAGACGTCAAATGGCAGTCCCATCTAAAGCAGCCATACAAGTGGTCTATGTGGCAGTTTTTTTGAAGTGATGGACATGAGGACAAGACCCCCTCAATGATTGTTGGAAGAACAAGGTCATCAAGAGAATACTTAAGATTAGAGGCCTAGAAAAGGAAAGATACACTACCTTCTTTCTGTGATTGGGAATATTTTGTGGACTTCCATCCTCTACTTTTTTCATTATGCTCACCATGGGTGTCCGCATAATTCCTGACAAACTCAAATTCTGCATAGCATCCAAAATTAAAAAAAATGATCATAACATTAAGAAACACCAACAACTCTTTGTCAAACAGCAACATCATGGCTGACTACCTTCCTTCTGCTTTCGGGGCTCGTTAATGTAAGTTTGTGTTTTCTTCTACCATACGGTTCCCTCATCTTTATTGATGAAACAGAGAATTCCTGAAACAATTTTTCCAAATGCTACTATGGGAATATGAAGTACATATAATCATTGACCAATGGTAATTTGAGTCACATTTTAAAATATTAATATCATTTATTTCAGAAAAGGCATGATCTACGACATCTAAGGAAGCATGTAGAATGATATTCATACATAAGTAAGAGATATCCTAGATAAAAAAGCTGTAGAATGAAACATAAATCTCACCTTATTTGGATGAATGCCTATGATTTTCAAAAAGAGAAAATCCACTGAAAGATAAACCAATAATAAAAGAAGAGTATGGACAAAGCAATTATGACTAATTTTCATAGCACAGAATAAACCGATATGACAAGCAATATGATTGCATGCAAATCACTTCTGAAATAGAAAACCTTCTTAGAGTTCACTTCTTGGTCAACTTGTTGATTTTCGCCCATTACTTTCCACTGCAATTGCAACAGAGCTTTCTGCTTTTCCTCCTGAATGAGATAAAAAAGTGAGATATTAGAACCAGTCATTGATTACCGAATTCTGGAATCCTTAATACCTTTGTCTTCTGCAGCTCCAATTCCTCCTGTAGTTTTCTACACTCATCTTCATGCTGAAGTGTCAATGCTTTAACTTGAATTTCATGTTCTTTCCTCAATGATGATGTTTTCTAAATCAATTAAGATTTCAGGCTGTTACAATCTAGACATGGTTCTTTGATACCAAGTAAATTAAGCCTAACTTGCAAATACCTCTCTCATTTCAGTTTCGGCCTGAAGCTGAACCCTTTTCAGCTCTTCCTTATGATGGAGCAAGAGACTTGATTCCTTCTCCTCGTAATTTTTCTTGATTTGTACAATCTGATAATGCAACCGAAGGCCGAACAAAATTAATTAACAGGAAAAGATGCAGTATTTTTGTAAAAATTAAAATCAGAAAAGATTTACGGAAGTTATAAAAATCATAGTGAAATACTTCAAAAAGCTTTATGTGCATTATTAAGTTTAATATGGATCAATGAGGTTAAACTTGTTGATGTATCTTATTTTAGATCATAAAAAACCACATATCTTGAGATGATTTAAATGGATTGTTGGAAAGCATAATATAAAGCAATAATAGGACAGCCAATAACTTCCAACAGTTATAATATTAAGCAGTTAATGCGACCACATCTATGATAACACGTTAAAGATGCAGCAGGTAGTCCTAGGTTGTTAGCTAGCATATGCAGTTCATGCATCTTCTTGTATCATCTAATAATATCCATGAAATTTTTTATCTCTTCCACTTTATTTTACTACTTAAGTTATCACTAGAACATTTTTAAATAACTACAGAATCAGTTCCTTACTGACAACTGATCAACTGAATATTTCTAAAATTATATACTATCTTAAACCAATTTTTTTATATTTCAAATGAAACCACAGTATGAGATGTTGCTGCATAGACAAATCACACATGCAATGTGACACCTTGCTGACTACTATTGGTCCCACTTGTTAAAATATTGTGAACATCTGCTAGAGCTGAAATGGTAAAAATGCAACTTCCAAAGAGAATAAGAAAATAAACAACTACATCTAAACTCATATCAAAATAGTCTTGAAAGTCCTCATTGCTATTGATGACAAGAAGCCATTGGCTTCCTGACAGATGAGAGTTAAACTACCCATTCCCGCTGAAAACCAAATAAGATTTCAGAAGCTACATCTAAAAAAAATGCACTAGTAGAAGCTTTGCTTGACAACAAAACTTAAAAATCATCATCACAATCTTAACATTGCATGCTTGTGAAGATTAGTTAAGTAAATTAAAATGAACATTACGTAGGTGAACTGACATTTTGTTGTATCTTTTGAACTGCCATTTTGTTATTTCTATTTTCATATCATTAATAGATTTCAGAATCCACATCTTTAGAACAATTACATTAATAGAAACTTTGCTTGGCAAAAAAATCTATTCAATCAGCATCACAATCTTAATATTACAAGCTTGTGAAGATTGATTAAGCAAAATTAAAATTACTACATCAAAAGAAAATGAAAAAAATAAACGACTATATCTATTTTCATATCAAAACAGTCTTTAAAGTCCTGAATGCTATAGATGATCAGAAGACACTGATTTCCTGACTGATGTAAATTAAGAACTATCTTTCCCACAGGTTTGAAGAAGATTTCAGAAACCATGTCTAGAACAACTACATCATCAGAAACTTTGCTTGGCAACATAACTTGATTACTCAACATCAAAATCTTGACATTCCATACTTGTGAAGATTAAGCAAATTAAAAATAAACATGGGTGAACTGCCATTTTGTGTATTAAATATTCTTCTTCCTTGAGAAATAGCAACAAAATGCAAAAGCAAAACTCAAGCAACTCAATTAAGGTACTAGGCTGACATGAGCAATGATAGTAAATTACATCCCAATTCCTGAAGGGGAGAGAGAGATGGGAAAATAGATGTGGAGAGAAGGGACATTCTTGTGTCAGATCAAGTACTAAACATCTAATAAATAATGTGATTTACAGGGTTCGCCAAACTGTAGTATACCGCCTAGTACAGGCGATACATACCGATCCAATAGGGGACCGGTATGTAGACCACGCTATACTAGGGTGGTATATACTAAAAGGCTCTGTATCACTCAATACAAGCATGTACCGCTCGGTAACGATCAAAATTCGATTATCATCTATAGACGGCTAAAATCTGACCCTTTCCAATGGTTAGATCCATTTGAAAGGGTTTTTAAACTCTTTCCTCCCCCTCTTTCACCCTCTTTTACTCTCTTAAACTATTATATTCTTTCAATCTTGTTCTCACTCACTTCTTTCTCACATTCTCACATTTACACTCTCTTAAAACTTCACAAAGCTATGATTTGTAGATTGAATCAAACTTGAGAGGCTAATTATGGAGGATTAACACCTAACTTAGAGGAATAACTCTGATCAATGGTATGTAGGCAACTTCTCAATTGCATTCAACAACCTGCTCAGTCTAAAGACATGATAACGATGTAGACAACAATGCTTCAACCGACGATGGCAATGACGTTAAGGAGTCAATGGTCTCATCTAAACGGTTTAAGGGTGGTGCATGGATCGAGGAGTAGTATTTTACGCATGCCACCTAAGATTCATATCATGGAACTTGACGTGATAATTGGTCATTCTTCTTTGAGCAACAGTATGGTGAAAATTGGTCATTCTCCTCCGAGTAGCAGTATGGTGATCGATCTTATGATACGTAACAACAAATAAGTGACGAAATTATAAGTTCCGACATTCTCCATGCTTCACACTGATATATGCCACAATCGTACTTACCTCAGGAGCTACCTCGGACACGCGTGGCTCACGATAATTAAACTACAATGATCATCACATTGATGCATTGATGACATACGGTGTATCAATATACTATGTCATGGGATCAATTCAAGATTGGGTCTGATAAACATATCAAATTAACATATAGATACATAGAATCAAGAACCTTGATCCATCACCCATGAAGTCTCATCGTTCTTTTTGGTGGTAGAACCAAGTACATCCATCAATTGATTACTTGATTCATTTAAATCTTAAAGTTTAAGTTGTTTAACAAATAATCTAATAATTCAAATTATTTCTTTATAGATAATTCAATATCAACGAAATAACAGTATAGAATGTACCACAAAGCTACTCCTCAAAGTCCGAAAAAGATATGTGTCATTATTCTTTCCTACTTTATATTATTTTTGCCAAAATTATACTAAAATTATATTTATTTCTAACTTAAAAACCCTAATCTAACTTTTTGTAATTCTTCAAAAAATTTTGGAATTATTTTTTATCATTTTTTGTGCTGTCAGTATGCCCTGCCGTACCGACACACAATATGTTGGTACATAGTGGTACATATCTTACCACCGATTGGCCAAAATACTGGTTCGGACTGGTAAGACAAACCTTGGTAATTCATATCATAGCTCACTGAATTGACCATAACTAGCATGTTGATAACCATAGCAAAAGTGATCATACAATCACAAGCATTCTTAAATAAGACAAACCAAGGAAATATAAGACATTAACAAACCATAGAGCAACAATGCCTCCATGACAAGGATTTCCAATTAAGATCTCAAGAATATTGTTCTATCAATATTTGTCTCTTAAGTTTCCAGAGGGTGCAAAATCACAAGTCTTATATTGTTTTATCAATTTACAAGTTCTTCCAAAACCATAATGACTAAAGTGAAGCATATTCCAACCATTAACTTATCCTGTGAACCTCTCATAATTCCAATCACTCTCTCCACTTCATTGGTGCTCTTTCTGCTTGACCCAGATTTCCAAAATACAATTAATAAACACCAAGATGCTTGGGATGATGCTCTGGATGCTAAATGTAATACATAGACTTCAATATTTGACGTTGTCTTTCAAGAATCCTCAATAAGAATGACTATTTAAAGGCTACTACTCAGTTAACTAATTGCCTAAATCTTAACTTATATACAAAACTTCCATGAATTCTCAGCAGCACCAACCAATCATGATTCTGGGTTTAATTCTGTTTTCTCATTTTAAATTTTCATCTCCAATGACCTCCATTTGGTATGTTGTTTCAAGAGGTCAGGTAATTTAGTACACAATTAAAATACTAAAGTACCCCAAGGACTAATGCCCAAGATCAAGAAGGTTGTTGTTACCCTAATCCTAAATTTATTAATTATAGATTAATTATGCAGATCATATTTATAATCCTGAAACATACAGCAATTTGTAAAGCTAGTAGGTTTTTTATTTATAAGTTCTCCTAAACACAAGACTAAGACCATAAATTTAAGCTTATTCATTGATCCAGCAGATGAGCTACACGTATGAGCTACAAATGAGAAGAGACAAGGACTTCCGTGATTTCTACTTCTGCTTAGCATATGCCTACATTTTAATAATAAATGATCTACACGTATAAGAAATTATGCATTGGAAAGGATAAACAAGCCATTGAACTTTTGCATATGGAGTTTATTCACAAGAAATGGTAATATCCAATAACCAAGACATATGCAAAATTTCTGGGAATTATGTCTGGAAGACGTTCAAAGTTCATCTGGATGAGACAATACAATGGCATTATCAAGGACTCAATTCTGCATGGCAAATAGCATCATTTTCTACAAGTTTTGATGTAAGAGTGAATTTGTTTTCAGCTGTCACTTGTTCATAACTCAGTGGTGCCACTTCTTTATGTATGTCAATCTTTCCAGATTGGCCTACAGAAGGAAGCATTATAGAAGAGGAAGTTTAAGATGATAGTTTCTCATATACATAATCTTATCAGCAATCCAAATTTTAAACAAAACCTACTGACATTTAATGATATGAAAAAACATACCATTTTACTATGTTCCTCCTTGACACGCATCAAGCATTGCTCAGCTTGTTCTTTGTTTTCTGCAATTTTTACATCACATCCTTTTTCTATTTCCTTTATAATTTTCTCTGTCTAAAATTTCAGCAACTATAGAGATGAATGATCTCCAAAAGTTAATTTCATATAGATATAGCAAAGAAAATAAAACATACCTTTTCTTTTTCAGTACTAACAATGTCCAACTTTTCCATTTCGTACTTCCTCTGGATATCATTAATTGCCTACGAAACTGATGGTTTAATGATAGTCTAGACAACATGAAAGACCAGTAAAAAGCATACCTGGTCATTTTTCTGAGATAGTTCCTTCAGATGCTTCGATAGCTCCAGCTGTTTGCCTTCAAGCATCAAATCATACTGTCTTTTTGCTTCCCTGAGTTTGGCTTCAGCTGCAGCCAGCAATCCTTGAACCTGAACTGTGAATAGTCCATAAATATTCCTTAAACACTTATATAGTCTGGACAACAATCTTTAGTACCTCAGATTTTTCCTCTTCCAATTGCTTTTCTCTCTCCATAGAACTAGTAAGAAGCTGTTCCTTCTCATTTAGCGCATATTGAATCTGGCTGAGATGATTTTCAATTGACTGAATAGTCTGGTGATGCTTAGAAATCTCATTCTGCAGGGCTTCTGCCTCCTTAGCTCCTTCCAGTGACACCAACTGC
>CM017196.1:9787999-9892999 GCA_004837865.1 Musa balbisiana | reverse complement strand
GTCAGAGGAAGAGCGATTAAGGGGAGAGGAAGAAGAGACACCGTTTTAAATTGGTTCGGCGCCAGGGGAAGGTGAAACCCAATCTTGCGTATAAGTCCTGTTGCATTTATTTATTTCAATGACGTTCTTTAGTAGTAATTATTATTAACCCTTTCATTAGAACTAATTATATATAATTCTTTATAATATATAATTATATTTATATCATGTATAAAAATTATATTAAAATTATCTATATATAATTATATTAAAATTATATATAATTATCTTTATAAATTTATACTTTAAAAAATTATATTTAAAAATTTAATTTATAAAAATAAAATATTAAGATCCCAAGATTAAAAGGATAATTTCATAATATTTAAAATAAAAAATTGTTAAAATAATGATATCAAATGTTTCACTTTCATAATCACGATAATATAACTTTTAAAAATATAAAGATCAAAATATTAAAATAATTAATTATATAATATAATCTATAATTAATCTGAAGAATTAAGCTACTTGATTAAAACTATAAGGCAAACTCTTCAAACTAAGTGATTTTGTGTTTGCCCAATAAATATAAATTTATATATATACCCTCGTTAGCTAATCTTTGTTAACTTCAATTTGATGTTCTATTATGAGGAGATCTATAAACTTATTATATATATTTTATATCCAAATCAGCAATTGAAAACTATGGTTGATTTTTAGATCTGCATATGATTATTTGATTACATTATTGCCTTTCGATCCAATTTAAGATCCAAGTTTGACTCTCGAGTAAACTGATGTTTTGAATATACTCATTCGGTTTTGATTACATTAACAATCCGAAAATTGAGGTGTTTAATTACGGGTCACACTGTGCGACTCTTTCAAGCTTTTTTACACCCTCGCTGACTAGGCCCACTTCCTCACCCCGGTTGTGAGGGCCGACGTGGGCTTTTGTGGGACCCAGCAGTCAGCGCCCACGCGATCCTCCCAGCTCAGAGAAAAGTGGGCCCCACGGAATACCAGCAAATAGAAATAAACAGAACAGAGTCCCGCTCACCTGGGTGAGCGAACGACTTGGTCGTTCGACCTTTGTTGACCCGTCCGGCTTCTCAAGTTCGGAAGCCGCGGCCGCCAAGCAAACTGTTATCGGCCTCCCACAAGCTTTCTTGCACCCTCGCTAGGAAGGCCCACTTTCTCACCCCGGTCGTGAGTAGGGGGGGCCGACGTGGGCTTTTGTCGGACGCACCAGTCAGCACCCGTGCGGTCCTCCCGGCTCACGTGTCTGGACGACGGGTCCCACGTGCTGAACCAGTGGACCCCACAGAAAATTGGCCAATAGAAATAAGTAGGAACAGGGTCCCGCTCACCTGGGTGAGCGAGCGACTTGGTGGTTTTAGCTTTATTGACCCGTCGGGCTTCCCAAGATCGGAAGCCCCGGCCGCAAGCGAAGTGCTATCGCCCTCCTCCCGCGGCCGAAGGGCTGCTTCCGTCGCCCCGCCCGATGGCCTCCGCCGCTGCCACGGCTCACCGCAAGGGCCCTCCGAGACAGGAAAGCCCGCGCGCGATGGTGTGGCTCTATCTAACGCTCCTTACCTTGCAGTACGGCGCACAGCCTCTCATCTCCAAACGCTTCATCAGGTGCGAAATCGATCACCCCCCAGATCTCCTTCGATTTCCCCTGAGTTCGTGTATTTCCATTTTGTTGCTATCTAATTCCGTGTTACGGGCCCAAATCCCGTCAGTTTTGGTCACGAAGTCTTCTCTTTTTTACTTGGGTAGTAAGCCTCTGATGAGGGGTTTAGGTTTGGGGTTGTAGCTAGTATTTAATCAATTTTGCGTGGAGTAGCTCTATTTTTTCTATGTATTTTAGCATGATAGTTCGTATCACAAATATTTTTTGGTTTGCTATTCGGATTCATAAATTATGTTGATTTGGTTTTGAACTGATTAGAATGGTCATAACTAAATGTAGCCTTTACTGAGCGAGCTGTGGCTATCAAATTTTTTTTTCCTACAAGAGATTTTGTCTCTGTGGATCTATGATCTTTTAGTGTATTAGCCAGTTTAGTTGCGTTAGCATAATATACCTGTTGGGAAGCTAATCTTCGGTGACACAAGAGAGTTGGATCTTCTCAGCAATCATGTAAAGACCAAACATCATTACCTTGTTTTAATTTGTTCCTGCAGGCGAGATGTTATTGTGACTTCATCTGTTCTAGCGTGCGAGATGGCAAAGGTGATTTAAAGTTGCATACAAGTGTTTGCAGTAAAATAATTGTGTTTTCTATGTTTTCCATTTTAAAATGATATATCTTCACCTGTTTAATGAATCAAAGTCACTCTTCTTGTAGGTTATTTGTGCTCTATTTCTTTTATCAAAAGAAGGTAGCTTCAAGAGGCTATGGAAAGAATGGACCTTGGTTGGGGCATTGACTGCATCTGGCCTTCCAGCAGCCATTTACGCTTTGCAGAATAGCTTGTTACAGATATCGTACAAGAATCTAGATTCACTCACCTTTTCAATCCTTAACCAGACAAAGCTATTCTTCACTGCATTTTTTACATATCTTATTTTAGGGTATGTTCTGAAAGTTGTGTTTTATCTGTGTCCTTTTTCTTTTTTAGTTTAGTTTCTCTCACATATACAACTGCTGTAAACATATCTGAATTAACTAAATATGATTAGAACAAAAAAAAATGTTAATTCAACTGATGTGTTTGGACAACCAACATTCTACATAAATTCATACAAATGAAAAGGTTCTCTAATGATTGGAAAGTACTAAAAAAACTGGGGAAATTCATATGGTCTTTGCTTTTTGTTCTTGATCAAAATTAATTCTGATTTGTTTTAGACACTTGCTGATCAAAAGATATTTTCGATGCTCCGGGAACTGGAGCTTCTATGTTTCTGTTTCCTAGTTAGGGCCTTCTTCTTTTATATGATTCTAGCAACTGCATGCTAATTTGTTCTGCATTGTGATATCCTTAATCAGAGCAAGTCCTTTGCCTCATCAGGCAATAAGCATAATTGTTTCTAATCCCTGGCACTATCACCAAATGTCTGAACCAGTATTTTTATTTTGAAAAATTAATTTTGTTAGGTTAGACTCTTCTTTTGTAAAGTATCATAATTGATGTAAACTCAACCTATCATTAGTGACACATCAAAACATGTTTCTTGCCCTGCATCTGGAAGAACTTTCTTCACTTCACTAATCTATTATAGGTTAATTACATTTGTCTCTGTTCATTGCTTTACTGCTAAGTATACTGCTTAATGCTATGCACAAGCGAACATTTTCTTTGACCAAAGTATTTCTACAACAATGACTGTTTCAAGATAATTAATGGAACTTCAACTTATCTTATTTTTAGTTGTAAAGTTTCTTTCTATTGCACAAGCAAGAAGATATACTCTATATTATCCTTTCTGGCACAACACTAATTCTTTCACTTGGATAATTTTCATTTTTCTGATTTTTTAATTGCTCTCTCTAATTTTTTATTATACATAAGATTGCAACTGCTACACTGTATCTCTAGTAACCCTCTAATTAACATTGTTGATGGGGACTAATATGTGATGAAATTTAAATTTAGTATATTTTCAATATAAAGATTTAAAGAGATAAAACTTTTGCCTTAGAAACTTTGGCATCTACTTTACAAAAGCATACTAGTGATTCAATTCCATAAAGAGATACATGGATGAAATTAAGATATAAGTGTTGCTATGCTTTTAGTTTACGATATATTTGATTACTATAGGGCACCTAGGTAATTAAAATTAAGTGACCATGATAACTGATAGCTAATGATGGAAGGAACAGATTTGGTCTTAATCATCACAAATCTGCTGTCTATAAAAAAATCACAACGTGGAAGCTACAAATATTTATCTAAGATACATAGCACTGATGTATTTTAAGATTATAGTTTTTGCATGATAGCATAGATTTATTTTTAGATTATAGTTTTTGCATGACTGTAATATGCATTAAAAAGTGTTAACATGGGAGGCAGGGGTTGGTTCCTACAAAAATAATTATAGTTTCTCCTAGTCTAATTGCTGGATCTAGGCTTATAATTTAGGATAATTAATGATGGTATGCTATGGTCTTTAGGTTAACAGACATACGGTACCAACACTTTCATCACTCTTGTCAAGATTATCAAATAGTCAGAGTTTTTATATAGAGAACCCATTAAATTCTTTGTCCTAAATCTTTTGTTGCTGTAATTTACAGGCAGTAGTAATCAATTGATAAGAGAACCCAATAAATTCTATAATATAAATCTTTCTGGTTGCAACTTGCAGGCAGAAGCAATCACCTAAGCAAATTGGGGCTCTTACCTTGTTGATCGTTGCTGCCATTCTTTTGAGTGTTGGTGAGAGTTCTGGCAAAGCTTCCGCTAGCAGTAACTCTGATCAGGTTTTGCTGTATGGAATTATTCCTGTTATGATTGCTTCTGTTCTTTCCGGTTTGGCTTCTTCTTTGTGCCAATGGGCCTCTCAGGTCAGTTATATAGCACTTTAGTTCCCAATCAAATAGTCTTCCTAACATTGTCCTTGAGCTTCCTAGTTTGCTTCATTTGCAGGTGAAGAAGCACACATCATATATAATGACTGTAGAAATGTCATTTGTTGGTAGTTTATGTTTGCTGGCAAGTACTTACAAGTCACCTGATGGAGAGGCAATACGAAAATATGGATTCTTTCATGGTTGGACTGTGTGGACTCTGGTAAAATTCTACTTTTCTCACCATTCTTACTCATCTTTAAAATATACCTAGTAATGACAATATAGAGGCAAACTCTCTTATTCTTTCCTATGATGTTTGTAGCATTAAACTTAAATTGCTTTTCTGTGACAAAATGGACTCCATAAAATGAATTTTAAGAGCATTTTATTACATGGTAGCTTTGAATATTTATTTGATTTTCATTTACTGTATCTCTTTGTAGCCATAGATGGACTGGTGTACTTTCATGTGGCAATCTTAAACCAGTGTTGGCAGTCTGAAGATGTGGATATTTGGGTTTATCGTAGCTTAGGATATTTTCTGCTAACATGCTAATGTGAAGCTGTTAGGACTTTGTAACCAAATGATACAATTAGTTTTCTGGTTCTGGTTGTATCTGTCATAAGAGATTATGGAGCACATTGGGGTATTTTAAAATTTTGTGGATCAATTTGTTCATACATTTCTAATCAAGTTAGTGGTTCAGAGGGTTATACTAAAGAACCAATTGATTGGAATAAACAGGCATTGGACCTCAGTTGGGACTTGGGAATCACTGAACGACTAATTGTCACCACTCTTTTTTCATAATGCCACCTACATGTTTGCATATCGTCAGAGTTTCTCATTAAGTCTAACAAATTGAACAAAGAGAATCTCTATTTCTGGAAAGTCAAGCAGTCAGGGGTGTTTGGTTGTCTTCCCGTGAGAAAATCTGATGAGTTCACTGTAAAAGGAATGAGTAGTAGTATTGTGATCTTGATTTTCAAAGAAAGTAACCAAATTGTCTTGCTGCAGCAATAACACGAGTCTATTATTTCAAGTATCAACTCTTAGATGCATTGCCATGTAGCAATTTCCTATTATACAATCCATCTTTTCTATAAAGTGCTTCTGGTTATAGCTTTTGTTTTTGTCTAAAACTTCATTCTGTCATTGCTGCTCCTAAATGGCATTTAGTTTAGTGAAGAGCTGTGCTTCAAGGAGTTATTTATAGTTCTTGTTGGTCAGCAAATAGCAATGGTTTTGTAGGATAGTATAATGTCTTTGGCTGGCCAGCACACACTATCCGTTTTCCCTGGTAACCATGCTTCAGGGAATCCTGTTTAATCATACATGGATGTTTCTCTTTTGCTGAATTATGGGAGGATCTTGTTGTTTGCTACATGTTTTCAGATTGTAGTGGATATTAGACAATCTAACATTACATTATATCAAATGCTTAACTGTCTTACTGGTAACTTGTATTGGCCTACTTATTACATTTATTTAAGGTGCATAGGCAATGCATGATATGGGAGCCAAACCAATCTTGTACATCTGGAAACATGATGAACAATTATGTTCAAGCCCATCTCGACGTTGAAGACTTCAAAATGAGTATATTAAAACCTGTAAATCACTCTATTAAGTGCAACATGATGTTTCCCTTATGTGCTAAATGTTTCAAGCAGTTTAGGTTTACTTAATTAAAATCTAAAAATTATTGATTAAAAAGGATTGAAATTTCGTACCCGTTTGGTACGGACGGTATTATTCAAAATTGAAAACTTGATTAAAATACACTCTGAATTTTCATTCAATTAATCATTTCATTTAATACATTTTCTTAATTTTCATACCAATCTGCAAAACGGTTATATTGGTCACCCGAGCAAAGTTCTTTTCTTTATAGAAGTTTTTTGACATATGGTCTGTTATTCTTGGTTCACGGTTACTTATGGTCTCTGTACACAGAATTAGTTTCCATGTTTATACTTTACAATCATTCCCTTTGAATTTAGTGATCATTCTTATGAGTAATTGTGAAGAAGCATAATCTTTTCTTTTTCCATCTAGCTTTATATTGGTAGTCGTGTTCTTCCACAGATACCAGTTGTAATGAATGCTGTCGGAGGGATTCTTGTCGGTCTTGTCACTGCTCATGCTGGAGGTGTCAGAAAGGCAAGTGGAGATTATAGATAAATGAACAAAATCAATTTTGTTTTGTTCCCCCTACGGTGACAAGCGGTTTACAATCTCCCTGTATTTTGCAGGGGCTTGTTATAGTCTCTGCATTGCTCCTAACTGCAATGTCTGTCTTTTGCAGGGGTTTGTTATAGTCTCTGCATTGCTCGTAACTGCAATGTTGCAGTTTCTTTTCGATGGGAAACCACCCTCGGTGTATTGCCTTGCGGCATTACCTCTTGTCATCAGCAGCATTGTCATATACCAGAAATATCCATATGTTGCAAGAAAGAAGGAGGATTAAGCACAAAGTCATTCTGATTTCAGAGAGCAGGGTGTCGTTGCCATGCTCTCAGTCTGCTAACAATATCTTGTACCAATGGACATTCTGATACAACCGAAACATGAAACTCAAGCAAAGACAATTGATCTGGTAATTGTATTCCATGTGTTCTATTACAGATTATACACCTTTGATTGTTTACTCTTTAATAATTTTTCTGTAATTTCTTTAAATATAAGTACTTATAGGATTATACATCAGTTATGGAACTTTATTTGTTATCTCAATGTGAACGTGATCAAGTGAACGTGAGTGAGTCTGGTAATGAAACTCATGCAAAGACAATTGATCTGGTAATTGTATTCCATGTGTCCTATTACAGATTATACACATTTGATTGTTTACTCTTAATAATTTTTCTGTAATTTCTTGTCCTATTACAGATTATACACATTTGATTGTTTACTCTTAATAATTTTTCTGTAATTTCTTTAAATATAATACTTAAGTTGCTATAGGATTATACATCAGTAATGGAACTTTTTTTTGTTAGTCTAAGTGAATGCTAGCGAGTCTGGTAATGAAACTCAAGTCTACAGTAGACTTGTTTTTGACTTGTAATCTGAGAATGAGCATGAAAAAATAATTTAAAAAGTATTAGGCCTCAAGGTCTAAAACACCTTAGGTGCTAGGCGTTCGCTTATGCGCTTCTCCGAGCGAAACGAGACGCTTGCACTGCCACGACGCACCTTCCCCCCACCTGTTACGGAGGAGAAGCTCAGTTGTCTTGAACGAGACGACGAACACGATTTCTATACCCTCGTCTTCCTGCCACGATGGGGGAGCTCCTCTGGAGACCACGTATCAAGCATACGGCCTCTATCGTACAAAACAGCAATGGCCCACCAACTCTAACGTTGCATGCGCTCGACGTCGACGTCTTATGTGCGTGACATGGGCTCCTCGCTTCCTTCCGATAGCAAGAGAGGTACGTGAGACGGATAACTGTCTTATGTACGGACAGCCTTGCTTCTTCGCCAATCGGGACAGGCCATAACCAATGCAGAAATGCCACGTCTCTCGACCATGTTTACTTGCTCTTCTCCTGCCACGGAACTTACCCTTAAACCCGCACCTTCTCTTTCTTTAAATGCCTCCGTCGTTCTCGCATTTCTGCATTATCTCTCTCCGTCAGAAGCTCAACATCTCATCGATGGCGACCATCAAGGTTCCGGCCACCGTCCCTTCCCCCGCCGAGGACTGCGACCAGTTGCGGAAGGCATTCCAAGGTACCCCGGTTAAATTAACTTTCTCCTCGTCATCGTCGCCTCCCCCCGCCTCTCGATTCCCAATGGGGAGCTCAATCCGATCCTCGCCGATTCTCTTGATCGCCATCTTGTGCAGGTTGGGGCACGAACGAGCGCCTGATCATCTCGATCTTGGCGCACCGCACGGCCGCCCAGCGCCGCGTCATCCGCGCCACCTACGCGGAGACCTACGGCGAGGAGCTTCTCAAGTCACTGGAAGATGAGATCTCCGGCGACTTCGAGGTCCCTCTTTTCTTCCCTTTGATCCAAACAGATCGCCCTCTTGATCTTATCTGTTTGAGATTTTATGTGTTTTTTTATTTATTTTGGGTCGAAACAGAGGGCGGTGCTACTGTGGTCGCTGGATCCGGCGGATCGGGACGCCCAGCTGGCGAACGAAGCGTTGCGGGGATGGAATCCGAGCAACCGCGTGCTGATCGAGATCGCGTGCACGAGGAACTCCAGCGAACTCATTGATGTGAGGCGAGCCTACCATCTGCGGTACAAGCGATCCCTCGAGGAGGATGTGGCCAAGCATACCACCGGAGATTTTCGTAAGGTATTGATTTATTTTTTGATGATAATATTTCTTCATGATATCATAGCCGATGTTTGCCTCATGTTCTTTGCTTAATAGTAAAAAGGATCGGTTCTTGAATCTGTTTGTACTGATTTGTGTTACTCGTATATAGGTGTTGTTTCTGTGATTCCAACTCTTTATATTTTAATTTCTGATAATTAATTAAGTCGAACTAAGGTTGTAAAAGTCCGATCCTTCTAAAATGTGTCAAGTATAGGATGCGGCAAATAGACATCTACATGAACCCTTTCCCTTTCCTTCTTCCTTCTTATAAAGAGGAAGTTTATGCCAACATTCAGCATCTAATGTTCAACAAGGAACAGGTGCTGCCGAGCAGCTTGGAGATGGGATGATGTGGTTGGCCCTGGTCTGACATTGGACGACCTCACTATTAGTATCAGAGGACTAATGCTATGGAACTCAATGTTACAATCAATAAAAAAAAAACATAAAGAGAATGGGTATCTTCTTTTGCCTTCTGTACAAGTTGTTCTATTAATGTCCATTTTGTGTATTTCAGCTTTTGGTGCCACTTGTAACCTCATATCGCTATGAAGGAATAGAGGTGAACAGAAAATTGGCAAAATTGGAGGCTAAGATGCTGCATGAAAAGATTACTGAGAAAGCTTACAGCCATGAAGAACTCATTTGGATTATCACTGCAAGGAGCAAAGCTCAGGTGATTGCAACAATAAGCTATTATAAAAATGAGTATGGTAAACCCATTATTAAGGTATAAGCTCCATCAAAGTAGTAATTTCTATTACAATAACTTTATTAGCTAGATTTTAAGGTGTACTTTTAATAATAAAATCAATTATTTTAACCTAGAAAATATGAAATTTTGGACTAAGATATATCAAGGCTTCATGTAATACTGTAACTATTTCTTAATATTTGATTAGATTTTGCCTTCTCGTAGGATTTAAAATTTGATCGCAAAAACGAGTTTCTCGTTGCTTTAAGGGCGATCATACGTTGTACATGTTATCCAGAGAAATACTTGGAGAAAGTAATCCGATTGGCTATAAAAGGTCCACAAATCGATGCAAATTCTCTTACTCGAATAGTTACTACTCGGGCAGAGGTTGATCTGAAGTCGATAGAAGCGATCTACTACAAGAGGAACAATATGTCACTCAAACAAGCCGTCAAGGGTCACACATTGGGAGATTACAAGACAATGCTAATTGCGTTGCTAGGAAATGATGTTTAGAGCTTTTTCATTGTTTATACCTAGATGAAATATGATGTTGTTTTACTTTGATGAATCTGTAATCGTAAATCAAAATATTGATATATCTAGAAAGGTAAAATCTAGTGATTTTTTGTTTTTGATAAAGTTCATCCCGACTATCAATGTGTTTGATTTACGATTATATATATATATATATATAGTGTGTGTGTGTGTGAGAGAGAGAGAGAGTAAGAAGTTAGATAACTTGGTTAGTGAAAGATAAGACACAAGAAATGTAATAAATTGGGTGCCAATTGTATTTTGAAATACTAAGTAGAAATTTGGAGAGCAAAGATATCGCTGGTTCTCTAGACTTGAATGTATATAATAAAAATCAAGTGGAAAATAATAAAGTAACTTTAAAAATACTCTTGAGGTATTGACATCAAATTTGACATCCATGAAAGTAACCGTCTATAATAAGGAAAAAACATTAACGGAGACGTCAACAGATTCCGCAAATTGGCAGAAAAATCACTATTGTTAAAAAGGGAATCTATGGTAATGACTAGACTGGGCATGGTAACATTTGATGCCATCAGTTTGCACACTCGAGAATGTTAAGTTATTTATATTCTCCATTGACCATATTATAGTATTATTCCCAATATTTCCACAACACCCGAGACAACCAATTATTTGGCATCTAAAAAAATATACTGTAAAAAAACCTGATACACCAGACACAGTCGCTTTCCTTGTCCCTTGAGAAGCAGCCATATGGTTGCTCCTCTTGCTTACGTGTATATATTGCTGTTATTGAATTCTAAGGAATATGTAGACCGGTGATAAGAGAAGAAACTAAAGAAATTAGGAGAAGGAAAATGGCAGTTAAAGATAAGCATAACAAGAAGTACAAAGCTATAAACATTACACCGCAAGAAGAAGGAAGCAGTAGTAAGAACAACAAATGAATTCCAATGACAACCTCTCAAAAGAACAGTCCAAGGGACTTCAAAAGAAAACAACTGGTATGGAGAAGAAGATAGCAGAACAAAGCATGTCCGCAAAGCATGATCGCACATGAAGATAAATAAATGATTCTATCCTCATAAATACATAGCAAAATTGAAACTAAATTTGGAACACATAATGCAACAGTCAGAAATATCTCATTTTCATTTTAATTACCAAGTTTCACAATTAAAATTGAATTTCAAAAGCTGTGAATTTTATATCTTTAACCACTATTATAACTACTGTGTGACATGGAATGGTGACCCATATACAAACACATACACAGTTCCTAGAATGCTAAGTAACCAGTGTCCATGATTCTCTAAAATTTAATCCATAATGATCCTACCCAAGAAAACATATAACTGTTATTGCCTGAGCTACTTTTAGTCTCTAGGAACAAAAAAGTAAGGATTCACAGATGTTATAATCTTCGATGAGAAGATCATAAACAGTATGTACCACCAAGAAAAGAGTTCTCTACAGAATCCCAGACAAGGATACTTAAACCTTTTGTTTTCTGACTTGGACTGTTTAGTTAAGGTTTTACAATTAGCTGAACATTATACTAAATTGTCATATCGTATAGGGAGAATAAGTAATAAAATATAAAAAAAAAGTGTCAATCAATATATTAAGAAACTTGCAAAGCTTGATATATTATTATTACATCAAGAAAAATTTGAACTTCTTCACAATATTTACACTAATCATAAACTTCCTTTTTCTTTTTGAAGAAAACTACACTAATCTCAAACTTAAAGCAGTGAATTCCTTTTCCTCCAAATTCCTATCCAAAGATCAGTTTGATACCTTTTGTCATATACATATCCTTCCGGAGGTCATCATTCTCTTCATTGTCATCTGCTTCCTGTCCACCATTTTCTACATCACTTTCACTAGCCGTTTCCCACTCAGAATCATCAGCTTCTGGGCCATAGACATCTCCAGATCCATCCTCAGTAGGAATGCCCCCATGCTTAATAGCTGCTTCTCTGAATAACCATGCAGCATGCATCTGCTTCTTCACTAACCTTTCAGCATAATCAGGAACTTTGTTGTGCCTTAAAGAAAGGTCAGGATCATTAGATTGAGAGCACTCATTAATGAAAAGAATGGCATCTAACAAGCTCTCCTTCACCAATCCAAGCATATCATATGCTTGGGCTCTTCTCCATAAGCTTTTTGCATGACGATTAGGAGGGTTATGTAGGCACAACGCTCGTGTAGCATCACTTACGGCTGCCAGTGGCTGCTGCAAGAGAAGAAAACACTGAGCCCTATTGCTGTACAACACAAGTCTTTCCTTTTTGGACTTCATTGGACACAGTGCCAAAGCTTCAGAGTATTTTGATGCAGCCCCTGAAATATCTCCTGAAGGGAATAAAGAGTTTCCTTCGAGCTTAACAACCAATGCTGCAGCTTGTTTTATTTGGAGATCCTCCTTTGGCATGTTCTTCTCCCATTTTATTCTCTGCCTGGAGCTCAAAAGCTCATCAATCTGTTCTTTTGTACGACTGCTGATATAGTTGCGTGCTGTCCCTTGTGCCTGGCAGCGTTCTTGAAGGACATCAACAATGGTGTCTCCTAATCTTCTATGATCACCAAGAGCAGAAATTTCTGCTAAATCTGTGAGTGCCGGAGCTGCCTTATCTATCACCTATTAAATGAAATGAATAGACCCTCAAACAACTGTAATAGATTAATGTTGTAACCATTACACAGGCTTATACTCATTGAATAAAAAATACAACTGAAATCTGATTAATCATGCATGGACTATGAAGGAATTGGTAACAGTTTACTTGAGACCGCAAAGCCAACAAACTTCATCTAGACCTCCCACAAATTAATCTCTTTCCAGACCATGCAATGCATCAAATGATTCATACATTTTGAAAAGGACTAAGCTGTTCTTAGTTTTGAACATAAAGAAACTAAGGCTATAAAGTTGATATGGTGAGTAAATATTAGCTATATAATAAATTTTATGACTAAGCTCAGTGACAACATGACTTGGATATAACTGCTTCAAGACTGCCTTTTCTACTTTTTACAATTTTGTATGTCCCCTCTATAGCAGCCATCTAAAATCAAGCCACATCTTGATGTTATATAGGTAAGGAATCATTTGCAGGAGAGTTTGATACACACCATATAAATTTGGCCAAGATATATGAATAGTGAACAAAAGTACCGTGGCTAATGTGTTAGCACGGTTAGGTCTACGGGCCGATGTCGAGAACCTCTGGTGGAATGAATAGGATGATGAGGTGGCTGCACCTCTTGAGCGTCTCAGGCGAGAGTTGGACTGGCGGGGTCGGTTGGGCCCTCATGAGTGGATGTGGGTCAGTGCTCCACGGTTTGCTGACCTGAGTGTCGTTTGTGGTGGGTCACGTCCTTTCATCCCCGAGGTGGTTGGCAGCTTTTCTTCGTGATGTGGTCGTGCCCTCGGGAAGGGGTGCTAGTTGGCATTGGTCGGGATCCGGGCCGACGGACCGTCCTCCTTTGCGCACTGGATGACGATTCCCAGGTGGAGACGCTCGCCGCTCGGGGGTGGCCGCCTCCCTGCAAAAATGGCCTTCGTCGGGTGCTCCCCGACTTTGGCCCCTTCAATGAGCAAGTTAGTCGAGTGTTCTTTTTCCCTTCCTTTTTTTTCTTCCCCTCGGCCGGGTGTCAGACAGGGATTTTTATACCATCGTGCGTGGATTGGTTGCGCCTCGGTTCAGCATGGCCATTGACTTTCGTGGGGGTGGAACGACTTCTCTAACGAGTTGGCGTCTTTGGGGGTACCTGAGCGGCGTCAGATGGCACCACCCCGAGCTCTCGGGGTAGTCATGTCACATAGTGTATCATTACGGAACCCGACGTGATGTGCATCCCGGGGTTCTGATAGCGTATGGCGTCGGATTCGTGGCTGATGGTGTGTGACGTCGATAGTGATTCATCCGGGGCCAAAATATGCCCTATCATTACTCATCTTTAAAATATAAATAGTAATGACAATATAGAGGCAAACTCTCTTATTCTTTCCTATGATGTTTGTAGCATTAAACTTAAATTGCTTTTCTGTGACAAAATGGACTCCACAAAATATACCTGGTGTACTTTCATGTGGCAATCTTAAACCAGTGTTGGCAGTCTGAAGATGTGGATATTTGGGTTTATCATAGCTTAGGATATTTTCTGCTAACATGCTAATGTGAAGCTGTTAGGACTTTGTAACCAAATGATACAATTAGTTTTCTGGTTCTGGTTGTATCTGTCATAAGATATTATGGAGCACATTGGGGTATTTTAAAATTTTGTGGATCAATTTGTTCATACATTTCTAATCAAGTTAGTGGTTCAGAGGGTTATACTAAAGAACCAATTGATTGGAATAAACAGGCATTGGACCTCAGTTGGGACTTGGGAATCAATGAACGACTAATTGTCACCTCTCTTTTTTCATAATGCCACCTACATGTTTGCATATCTTCAGAGTTTCTCATTAAGTCTAACAAATTGAACAAAGAGAATCTCTATTTCTGGAAAGTCAAGCAATCGGGTGTTCGGTTGTCTTCCCATGAGAAAATCTGATGAGTTCACTGTAAAAGGAATGAGTAGTAGTAGTATTGTGATCTTGATTTTCAAAGAAAGTAACCAAATTGTCTTGCTGCAGCAATAACACGAGTCTATCATTTCAAGTATCAACTCTTAGATGCATTGCCATGTAGTAATTTCCTATTATACAATCCATCTTTTCTATAAAGTGCTTCTGGTTATAGCTTTTGTTTTTGTCTAAAACTTCATTCTGTCATTGCGGCTCCAAGATGACATTTAGTTTAGCGAAGAGCTGTGCTTCAAGGAGTTATTTATATTTCTTGTTGGTCAGCAAATAGCAATGGTTTTGTAGGATAGTAAAATGTCTTTGGCTGGTCAGCACACTCTATCCGTTTTCCCTGGTAACCATGCTACAGGGAATCCTGTTTATTCATGTAACATGGATGTTTCTCTTTTGCTGAATTATGGGAGGATCTTGTTGTTTGCTACATGTATTCATATTGTAGTGGATATTAGATGATCTAAATGTTGGTGAACTCATGTGCAGTGGCCGAGGAGTCAGCACGGCTTAGTCCACAGGTCCCGGTGCTCGGAGGTGTCAGAAAGGCAAGTGGAGATTATAGATAAATGAACAAAAGCAATTTTGTTTTGTTCCCCCTACGGTGACAAGCGGTTTACAATCTCCCCGTATTTTGCAGGGGCTTGTTATAGTCTCTGCATTGCTCCTAGCTGCAATGTGTGTCTTTTGCAGGGGTTTGTTATAGTCTCTGCATTGCTCGTAACTGCAATATTGCAGTTTATTTTCGATGGGAAACCACCCTCGGTGTACTGCCTTGCGGCATTACCTCTTGTCATCAGCAGCATTGTCATATACCAGAAATATCCATATGTTGCAAGAAAGAAGGAGGATTAAGCACAAAGTCATTCTGATTTCAGAGAGCAGGGTGTCGTTGCCATGCTCTCATTCTGCTAACAATATCTTGTACCAATGGACATTCTGATACAACCGAAACATGAAACTCGAGCAAAGATAATTGATCTGGTAATTATATTCCATGTGTCCTATTACAGATTATACACCTTTGATTGTTACTCTTTAATATTTTTTCTGTAATTTCTTTAAATATAAGTATTTATAGGATTATACATCAGTTATGGAACTTTATTTGTTATCTCAAGTGAATGCGAGTGAGTCTGGTAATGAAACTCATGCAAAGACAATTGATCTGGTAATTGTATTCCATCTGTCCTATTACAGATTATACACCTTTGATTGTTTACTCTTAATAATTTTTCTGTAATTTCTTTAAATATAAGTATTTAAGTTGCTATAGGATTATACATCAGTAATGGAACTTTTTTTTGTTAGTCTAAGTGAATGCGAGCGAGTCTTGTAATGAAACTCAAGTCTACAGTAGACTTGTTTTTGACTTGTATTCTCAGAATGAGCATGCAAAAGTGATTTAAAAAATATTAGGCATCAAGGTTGCTAGGCATTCGTCTATGCATTTGTACGAAATATTTTGAAATATTAAAATATAAAATATATAAAATAAAAAAATATGATTATTTAAATAAAAATATGATATTAAATTAAAAATATATTATTAATAATATATTATTTACTGTTAATAATAGTTTAAGGGGGAGAAAAGAATTATTAACTATAACATAAGAGGATAAAAAGGTTAATGGTGGAGGATAACAAAAGAGAAAAGAAGTTGGCAACGACAGTGGTAAAGGATTAGTTTAAGATAGCTACAATAACAACAATAACGGAAACTCCAAAGGGTGTTTGTCGGCAAAGGAATCTATAGTCCTCTCCCTCGATAATAAAAAAAGCTGTACACATAGTGATGACTGAATGAAGTTATAGGCTCTTGTTAAATCGTTAGACCCCTTTATTAGTGATAAAGGAAGGCTCGATCCATTGCGTTTATGATCGAGGCAGTTGTAGAAAGTGTCGACAACGATGGGAGAAATAATGCTAGGATTGGCTCGGGGTCCGGAGGGTAAAAAACCATGTTATTGAATGGAATCAGACTTAAAAATTTACTTCAATTAGCTTATTTGAATTGGGTGCTAGTTCTAAGCGCCCAACGCTGGGTCCAGATGACCATCCAAACGATGCCTTATTGAAGTGCCTTGTCTAGTTTACACACGAGATGCTCGAGCTTTGTCTCACCTCGTCCGATAGGCGTCTATTAGAAGTAATTCTTGTGGTTTACAGCTGCACTTGATGAATTGAAAAATAAGATAGTTTTACAAGATATTATAACTTATGCAATTGCGACTCCATGGCCCAATGGATAAGGCGCTGGTCTACGGAACCAGAGATTCTGGGTTCGATCCCCAGTGGAGTCGAATGTATTTGTGTTTTTTTTTTGGCTCTTAACTTTTTTATTCTCCGATGTAAATTATCTGAAGCATACATGAACCCACCAGCACGGCCACGTCGCCGAGTCGCCACGACGCACGTTCCCCCCACCTGTTATGGAGCTCAGTTGTCTTGAACGAGGCGACGAACACGATTTCTATACCCTCGTCTTCCTGCCACGATGGGTTAGGTCCTCTCGAGACCACGTGTCAATCATACGCCGCTCTTCCACTTATGGAACCCTACGCGAATACGGAAGCCACCATGTCGCCTCCACCTCGATCCCTCACCAACCTCCCACGTCGCGTTGCTCTAGCCGATCGGCACCTCGGGTGAAGTCCCGTCGAGTCCACGTGTCGATCGTATAGC
Source organism: Musa balbisiana (assembly GCA_004837865.1). Taxonomy (NCBI): domain Eukaryota; kingdom Viridiplantae; phylum Streptophyta; class Magnoliopsida; order Zingiberales; family Musaceae; genus Musa; species Musa balbisiana. The sequence goes on along the minus strand of CM017196.1, from coordinate 9,875,662 downwards.
ACTCTTCCACTAAGGGAAGCGTAGGCTAATATGGAAGGCAAGCATTTTGCCTCTATCGAAAAAACAGGTCAGCTCGACCTCAATCCCCCACCAACTATAACGTTGCATGCGCTCGACGTCGACGTCTTACGTGTGAAACATGGGCTCCTGGCTAGCTTCCGATAGCAAGAGAGGTACATGAGATGCGTGTCATATGAACGGACAGCCTTGCTTCTTCGCCAATCGATACAGGCCATAACCAATGCAGAAATGCCACGTCTCTCGACCATGTTTACTTGCTCTTCTCCTGCAACGGAACTTACCATTAAACCCGCAGCTTCTCTTTCTTTAAATGGCTCCCTCGTTTTCGCATCTCTCCATTATCTTTCGCTCCGTCTGAAGCTCAACATCTCATCCATGGCGACCATAAAGGTTCCAGCAATCTCATCCATGGCGACCATCAAGGTTCCGGCCACCGTCCCTTCCCCCGCTGAGGACTGCGACCAGCTGCGGAAGGCATTCCAAGGTACCCCGGTTAAATTAACTTTCTCCTCGTCAGCGTCGCCTCCCCCGCCTTTCCATTCCCATTGGGGATCTCAATCCGATCCTCGCCGATTCTCTTGATCGCCATCTTGTGCAGGTTGGGGCACGAACGAGCGCCTGATCATCTCGATCTTGGCGCACCGCACGGCCGACCAGCGCCGAGCCATCCGCGCCACGTACGCGGAGACCTACGGCGAGGAGCTTCTCAAGTCACTGGAAGATGAGATCTCCGGCGATTTCGAGGTCCCTCTTTTCTTCCCTTTGATCCAAACAGATCGCCATCTTATCTGTTTGAGATTTTATGTGCTTTTTTATTTATTTTGGGTCGAAACAGAGGGCGGTGCTGCTGTGGACGCTGGATCCGGCGGATCGGGACGCTCAGCTGGCAAACGAAGCGCTGCGGGGATGGAATCCGAGCAACCGCGTGCTGATCGAGATCGCGTGCACGAGGAACTCCAGCGAACTCTTTGATGTAAGGCGAGCCTACCATCTGCGGTACAAGCGATCCCTCGAGGAGGATGTGGCCAAGCATACCACCGGAGATTTCCGTAAGGTATTGATTTATTGTTTGATGATAATATTTCTTCATGATATAAGAGCCGATGATTGCTTAGTGTTCTTTGCTTAATGGTGAAAGGATCGGATCTTGAATCTGTTTGTACTGATTTGTGTTACTCGTATATAGGTGTTGTTTCTGTGATTCCAACCCTTCATATTTTAATTTCTGATAATTAATTAAGTTTAACTAAGGTTGTAAAAGTCCGATCCTACCAAAATGTGTAAGTCTACGATGTGGCAAATGTCTATCTACAGGAATTAGCTTATTGACTCCATCACATATTTTTAGCTGTCTATTTGTAGATATTGTAATGCTTGCAACCGAGAAGTACTTGTATCATTTTCTTTTCTTCCTTGCTACCTCGCACTTGTGTGAGAGAGAGAGAGAGAGAGAGAGGCTGATTTGTGGCTTACTTCATGATCTATCTAACCTGACCTGATCTCGTTACAGTAAACAGCCAATTAGGGATTGAGATACAAAGGAGTGTACTGTTGAGACATGCCCCTTTGTCCATTTTCCACTATTGCTAATTGAGTCCCGCTAAAAGCACGGCTGACCTTAAAGACTGAGCAATCCAACCCATCTTTAGAAATTACCCTTTCCCTTTCCTTCTTCTTTCTTATAAAGAGGAAGTTTATGCCAACAAGGAGCAGATGCTACAGTCTGACATTGGACGACCTCACTATTACGGCCGTATTAGAGGACTAATGCTATGTAACTCAATGTTATAATCAACAAAAAATAATGGGTATCTTCTTTTGCCTTATGTGCAAGTTGTTTTATTAATGTTCAATTTGTGTATTTCAGCTTTTGGTGCCACTTGTAAGCTCATACCGCTACGAGGGAATAGAGGTGAGTGGAAAATTGGTAAAATCAGAGGCTAAGATGCTGCATGAAAAGATCACTGAGAAGGCTTACAGCCATGAAGAACTCATTAGGATTATCACTACAAGAAGCAAAGCTCAGTTGATTGCAACAATAAACCATTACAAAAATGAGTATGGTAAACCCATTAACAAGGTATAAGCTTCATCAAAGTAGTAATTTCTGTTACAGTAACTTTATTAGGTGTTTGAATTTCTTCTATATCGTTGATAATGTTTAATAGTTTCAGTTTTATGTAGTAGTTGTGCTACATAATATCTTTGTTGACTTTGAATCATGATTGGTGAGATGTTTGTATCATAGTAATGTTTTATTGTCCAAAAGGTTTAAGCCTTTGATTCATTGATTTTTTGTTGTATAATCTTATCACCATTTGCTTTTAAAAAATTTAATGTTAATGTAATGGCCTTTCATCATGAATCATGAATTTTTCTACTAAATAACTCATTTGATATTTTGGTGTTTGTATTTTTCATCATGGTGGAATTTTCTTCATGACTTCTGGAGGTTCCAATACTTTGTTTTATTTTTCTATATTACAAATTGATATTTTAGGAATTAGATTATGTAATCTTTAGGTTATGTTGCATTTGAGCATCTCATCTATTGAACTTGAATTTATATTTCATCTATTTATGTGCTCAAACTAATACAGCTTATATTCTAATAGTAGCATAAGTGACTTATCTTAATGTGCATGATTGGCAGACAATATACTATGCATCTTCAATTTGATTTTAACATGTACTTTTGATAAATAAAATTAATTATTTTAATCTCGAAAATATGGAACTTTAGACTAATATGTATCAAGGCTTCATGTCATACTGTAATTGTTTTTTAATATTTGATTAGATTTAGTTTTCTTGCAGGATTTAAAATCTGATCATAAAAACGAGTTCCTCGCTGCATTAAGGGCGATCATACGGTGCACATTTTGCCCAGAGAGATACTTGGAGAAGGTAATCCGGTTGGCTATAAAAGGTGTAGGAACTGATGAGAATTCTCTTACTCGAATAATTAGTACTCGTGCGGAGGTTGATATGAAGGCGATAGAGGCGGCCTACTACAAGAGGAACAGTGTGCCACTTAAACAAGCAATCAAGGGTGACACTTCGGGAGACTACAAAGCAATGCTCACTGCGTTGCTAGGACATGATGATGCTTGAGCTTTTTCAGTGTTTCTATCTGAATGAAATATGATGTTGTTTCACTTTACTGAATTTCTTCTTATTGGAATGGTAAATCAAAATACTAATATCACTAGAAAGATAAAACTGAATTATATTTATTCTTCCTAGTGTTAAGTATTTTGATAAACTATCATGTTTCTTTACTAGTAAAAAGTGAGTTTTAACCTTGACTCTCAATTTGTGTGATTTTAACAATATATATCTGTGACTTATGGAGTGAGAAATTAAATAAAAAAGGATATTTTTTTAATGTAGAGTTCCTATGAATTCTACTTTTCAGATTCATCAAATTAATCATTTATCATATTATATAACAATCATAAACCTCAATCGCTAATTTCTCTAGCACAAAACATATGACCAAGAACGAGCGACAGAATCAAAACTTGTTATAACAAAAAATAGATAGTCACAATGAAACAAAAAATAGATAGCCACAATGAACATTTAGCACTCTATTCAGCTGATAGTGTTTATAACTATATAGGCGAACTCACGCTCAGAGGTATAAGTGAAAAATAGAAACAATGAGATATAACAAAGGTCAAGATCAAACAAAACATTTAAAAGACACGAGCAAAATAGACCATGTCTCCTTTAAACATTTCAAAGTACAAGGAATTCAATTTTCGTTTCATAATCAAATCAATAAGAATCTCATCTATTTTTATCTATAATAAATTTTGAGGCTCCATGGCCAAACCAATACGAAGATTCACCTTAAGAGAATAGAAAAAAATAAAAAATATTGTTTAAATGACAAACCAAATCGAACCATTCGATCTCAAACTGATTGTCGAAGAAAGAGGAGAAGAGGAAGATAAGGAAATGTATTGAAACCGAAAGAAGAGAAAACTACACTAGATGATCTGGTCTAGTTTATTCCATCCGCTCCGACGGACAAGCTAATAAAAATTGATTGAACACGTGAAATTAAAACCCTTGATATTTGGGTGTTTGTATCTTTCATCATGGTAGAATTTTCTTCATAACTTCTCCCGATTCCAATGCTCTATTCTCTTTTTCTATATCGCAAATTAATATTTGAGGAACTAGAGTCTGTAATCTTTAGGTTGTATTACATTTGAGCATCTCAACTAAAATAGCTTACCTAACATCTTATCCTCTATCAATAGACTTTTATCTTTGATCGTATATTAAACTTTGGAGGAGGTTTTTACTGTCCTCCACAGCCAACCATTTCTTGTCTATCTGAACTTGAATTTATGTATCATCTATCTATCTGCTCAAACTAATACAGTCTATGTTCCAATAGTAGTGTAAGGGACTTATCTCAATGTGCATGGTTCGCAGACAATATGCTAATGTATCTTCAATTTGATTTTAAGGTGTACTCTTGATAAATAAAATCAATTGTTTTGACCTTGAAAATATAGAACTTTGGATTAAGATGCATCAAGGTTTCATGTAAAACTGCAAATATTTCTTGATTTTTTATTAGATTTTGTCTTCTTGCAGGATCTAAAACATGATCACAAAAATGAGTTTCTCACTGCATTAAGGGCGATCATACGTTGCACATGTTGCCTAGAGAGATACTTGAGGAAAATAATCTGGTTGACTATCAATGATCTACAAACCAATAAGAATTTTCTTACTCAAATAATTAATACTCGCGCAGATGATGATCTAAAGGTGATAGAGGCGGCCTACTACAAAAGAAATAGTGTGCCACTCGAACAAGCAATCAAGGGTGACACTTCGAGAGATTAAAAGGTAATGCTCACTGCGCTGCTAGGATATGATGATGCTTGAGCTTTTCTAGTGTTTCTTCTGGGATGAAATATAATGTTGTTTTTACTTTTTTGAATTCCTTCATCGTGGAATGGTAAACCAAAATACTAATATCACTAGAAAGATAAAACTGAATGATCTTTGTTCTTCTTAGTGTCAAGTATTTTGATAAATTATCGTATTCTTTCACTAATAAAAGGTGGGTTCTCATCCTGACTCTTGATGTGTGTGATTGCAATAGCATATATCTGTGACTTGTGGAGTGAGAAACTAAAAGAAGAAAAAGGTATGTTTTTTTATGTAGGGTTCCCATATCCTTTCGATATATATATGTTTCCTACTAATTAATTCTAAATTGCTTTCCAAAGTTTATCACATTAGCCATTTATCATGCTATATAGTAATCATAAACATCAATTCATAATTTCTCTGGCCCAAAACATATGACCAAGAACGAGTGGCAGAATCAACACTTTTTATAACAAAAAATAGATAGCCAACATGACCATTTAGTACTCAATTCAGTTGTTAGTGTTGATAACTATTTAGGTGAACTCACATAAAGATATCATTGTCCAACAGGACTTGAGGAGAACAGTTTGGTATGTTTGTCATGTAGAGACAATGAGGATGATCTCGAGTACTCTTTAAACAAGATGTCAATTACTCCAAAGCCTGCCTTCCAACATCCCATAAATACCAACTTCCACCAGCCTGCACGAATGCCTACAAGAATCAGACCATCTGTTAGTCCCACTTGGTAGCCACCACCAGCTTTCTTTTTCATGGCAACTTATTCTCTCTTTTGAACAAGGGATTCATCTAAAGGGGAACCGAAAAGATTTAAGTTCAGCTAATACCGTCGGTCTTTTATTTATAGGTCACTGTTGTAATCATACTGAGATCATTTTGTCGACGTTTCCAATTCACCATAATTTGCTGTAAAATAGAATGATTATAATGATTGGTTTATGCAATTTTGTTCGTGTATTCTTCGAGTTAATATAACTGGCATCTGTCTTGAGTTTCTGTGATGAGGGGGATTAGTGTAAAACTTTTAGTGGTCTGTTTTGAGCAGTAATGTGCCAGAGAGAATCTAGCACAAATTGTGTGTAAAATTTTCAGTAAAAAGTTGAGAGGCTCGTTCTTCTGGTGAGTTTATCGTCTGTAAAAAGCTTTAGCAACATGTAAAAATGTAGTTCAAAATCACTATGTGTTCACCACGGTTCAAGTGCTATAATAGATGGAAGTGTCTGCAAAATTATCCATTCTTCGGACGTATTGTCACACGTGGTGGCCAGCTGAAGTGCCTCCCAAAACATGTAAAAGCCAAGCGGTAAACCAACCCTCCGATCAATCGCCGCAGAGATGGCAACAATCGACAATTGTCACCTTGCTGTGCCCTAGAAGGAAAGAATATAAAAGAGCTCAAGTTCAAAATAATTCAGGAAAGATTGATCATTGGATTTTGATTATGAAAGATAACAAGCGAAGATTCGGAACGAGTTTTATGAACAGCAATAATATAAGTTGAAGTGGCCAACTCGTTAATTCTGTAACAGAACCTATTTTTATGGGTTGGCCGTTACAGATACATGAGAACTACTCCTGCAATAGAATCGTAATGGAAACGGTTCTCCAAACTCGCCACATCTCGAGGTGCTTGATCCGTGTAGGCATCACTCGAAGTTAATTTTAAATTTTGCTTTCCAAAGTTCATTACATTAGCCATTTATTATGCTATATAGTAATCATAAACATCAATTCATAATTTCTCTGGCCCAAAACATATGACCAAGAACAAGTGGGAGAATCAACACTTTTTATAACAAAAAATAGATAGCCAACATGACCATTTAGTACTTAATTCAGTTGTTAGTGTTGATAACTATTTAGGTGAACTCACGTAAAGACACCATTGTCCAACAGGACTTGAGGAGAACAGTTTGGTATGTTTGTCTCATAGATACTTTAGAGGTATAAGTAAAAAATAGAAACAGGGGGATATAATAAAGGTCAAGATCAAAAAAATCTTTTAAAAGACATGAGCAGAAGACTCCATGTCTCCTTTAAACATTTTAGAGTAGCCAATCAAGGAATTCAATTTTTGTTTCATAATCAAACCAATAGGAATCTCATATATTTCTATTTATAATAAATATCGAGGCTGCATCGATCCATGGGATCCATGGCCAAACCAAAACGGATCTTATCTGTTCTGAGTGTTGACGAGGGAGAGGGAAGGATGGAGAGGAGATTCACCTTAGAGAATAGAAAAAAATAAAAAATATTGTTTAAATAACAAACCAAATCGAACCATTCGATCTCAAACTGATTGTTGAAGAAAGAGGAGAAGAGGAAGATAAGGAGATGTATTGAAATCGAAAGAAGAGAAAACTACACTGGATGATCTGGTCTAGTTTATTCCATCCGCTCTGACGGATGGGCTAATAAATATTGATTGAACACGTGAAATTAAAACCCTTGATATTTGGGTATTTGTATCTTTCATCATGGTAGAATTTTCTTCATAACTTCTCCCGATTCCAATGCTATGTTCTCTTTTTCTATCAAATTAATATTTGAGAAACTAGAGTCTGTAATCTTTAGGTTGTATTACATTTGAGCATCTTAGCTAAAATAGCTTACCCAACATCTTATCCTCTATCAATAGACTTTTATCTTTGATCGTATATTAAACTTTAGAGGAGGTTTTTACTGTCCTCCACAGCTAACCATTTCTTGTCTATCTGAACTTGAATATATGTATCATCTATCTATCTGCTCAAACTAATACAACCTATGTTCCAATAGTAGTGTAAGAGACTTATCTCAATGTGCATGGTTCACAGACAATATGCTAATATATCTTTGATTCGATTTTAAGGTGTACTCTTGATAAATAAAATCAATTGTTTTGACCTCAAAAATATGGAATTTTGAACTAAGATGCATCAAGGTTTCATGTCAAACTGCAACTATTTCTTGATTTTTTATTAGATTTTGCCTTCTTGCAGGATCTAAAACCTGATCACAAAAACGAGTTCCTTGCTACATTAAGGGTGATCATACATTGCACATGTTGCCCAGAGAGATACTTGGGGAAGATAATCCGGTTAACTATCAATTGTCTACAAACCGATAAGAATTCTATTACTTGAATAATTACTACTCGTGCGGAGGTTGATCTGAAGGCGATAGAGGCGGCCTACTACAAGAGGAACGGTTTGCCACTCGAACAAGCAATTAAGGGTGATACTTCGAGAGATTAAAAGGCAATACTCACTGCACCGCTAGGACATAATGATGCTTAAGCTTTTCTAGTGTTTCTTCCTGGATGAAATATGATGCTGTTTCAATTTGTTGAATTCCTTGTTATTGGAATAGTAAACAAAAATACTAATATCACTAGAAAGATAAAACTGAATAATCTTTGTTCTTCCTAGCGTCGCATATTTTGATAAACTATCTTATTTTTTCACAAATAAAAAGTGGGTTCTCACCCTAACTTTCGATGTGTGTGATTGCAATAGCATATATTTGTGACTTGTGGTGTGGGAAACTATAAAAAGAAAAGGGTATGTTTTTTTATATAGGGTTCTTATATCCTTCCTAGATATATGTTTCCTACTAATTAATCATGAATTTTTCTTTCCAAATTTTATCACATTAGCCCTTTATCAAGTTATATAGTAATCATAAATCTCAATTCCTAATTTTTCTAGCTCAAAACATTCGACCAAGACGAGTGATAGAATCAACACTTGTTATAACAAAAAGTAGATAGCCAATATTACTATTTGGTACTCAATTCAGTTATTAGTGTTGATAACTATTTAGGTGAACTCACACCAACATATCATAGTCCAACAGGGCTTGAGGAGAACTGTTTGGTATGTTTGCCATGTAAATACTTCGGAGATATAATTGAAAAATAGAAACAATGGATATAACAAAGGTCATGATCAAAAAAATCCTTTAAAAGACACGCGTAGGATAGACCATGTCTCCTTTAAACATTTCATAGTAGCCAATCAAGGAATTCAATTTTCGTTTCATAGTCAAACCAATAGGAATCTCATCTATTTCTATTTATAATCAATTTCGAGCCTTCATTGATCCATGGCCAAACCAAAAGGGATCTTATCTGTTTCGAGTGTTTGATGGGGGAGGGAGAAGGATGGAGAGGAGATTTTTGTTGGAGAATAGAAAAAATAGAAAATATTATTTAAATGTCAAACCAAATCGAACCATTCGATCTCAAACTGATTGTCGAAAAAAAAGGTGAAGAGGAAGATAAGGAGATGTACTGAAACTGAAAGAAGAGAAAACTAAACTGGATGGTCCGGTCTAGTTTATTTCATCTGCTCCAACGGACAAGCTAATAAATACTGATTAAGCACGTGAAATTAAAACACTTGATATTTGGGTGTTTGTATATTTCATCATAGTAGAATTTTCTCTATGACTTCTCCCGATTCCAACGCTCTATTCTCTTTTTTATATCAAAAATTAATATTTGAGGAACTTGTGTCTATAATCTTTAGGTTGTATTGCATTTAAGAATCTCAGCTAAAGTAGCTTACCCAACATCTTATCCTCTATCCATGGACTTTTATCTTTGATCATATATTAAATTTCATGAGAGGTTTTTACTGTCCTCCATAGCCAACCATTTCTTGTATATCTAAACTTGAATTTATATTTCATGTATCTATTTGCTTAAACTAATACATCCTATGTTCCAATAGTAGTGTAAGGGACTTATCTCAATGTGCATAGTTGGTAAAAAATATGCTAATTCATCTTCAATGCAATTTTAAGTTGTACTCTTAATAAATAAAATCAATTTTTTTGACCTTGAAAATATGAAACTTTGGACTAAGATGCATTAAGGCTTCATGTCAAAATGCAACTATCTTGATTTTTTATTAGATTTGGCCTTTTTGCGGGATCTAAAACTCAATCATCAAAACGAGTTCCTCACTGTATTAAGGGCGATCATACATTCCACATGTTCCCTAGAGTGATACTTGGGGAAGATAATGCAGTTGACTATTAAAGGTCTAAGAATTGATAAGAATTCTCTTACTCAAATAATTACTAGTCGTGCGAAGGATGATCTGAAGGCGATAGAGGTGGCCTACTACAAGAGGAATAGTGTGCCACTCGAACAAGCAATCAAGGGTACCACTTTGAGAGATTAAAAGGCAATGCTCACTGCGTTACCAAGATATGATGATGCTTGAGCTTTTCCAGTGTTTCTTCCTAGATGAAATATGATGTTGAATTCCTTCTTGTTGGAATGGTAAACTAAAATCCTAATATCAATAGAAAGATAAAACTGAATGATCTTCGTTCTTCCTAGTGTCGAGTATTTTGATAAACTATCATTTATTTTAATAATTAAAAAGTGGTTTCTCACCCTAACTCTCAATGTGTGTGATTGCAATAGCATATATCTGTGGCTTATAGAGTGAGAAACTACAAGAACAAAAAAGATATTTTTTATGTAGAGTTCTTATATCCTTCCTAAATATTTGTTTCCTACTAATTCTACTTTCCAAAGTTTATTACATTGGCCCTTTATCATGCTATATAGTAATAATAAACATCAATTTCTAATTTCTCTAACCCAAAACTTATGACCAAGAACGAGTGGCAAAATCGACACTTGTTATAACAACAAATAGAATCAACACTTGACAAAATCGGAGGCCAAGATGCTACATGAAAAGATCACTAAGAAGGATTACAACCATGAAGAACTCATTAGGATTATCACTACAAGAAGCAAAGCTCAGTTGATTGCAACAATAAGCCATTACAAAAATGAGTATGGTAAACCCATTAACAAGGTATAAGCTCCATCATAGTAGCAACTTTTATTACAACAACTTTATTAGGTGTCTAAATTTCTTCTATCATTGATAACGTTTAATAGTTTCAATTTTATGTAGTGGTTATGCTACACAATATCTTTGTTGACTTTGAATAATGATTAGTGAGATATTTGTATCATAGTCATGTTCAATTGTCCAAAAGGTTCAAGCCTTTGATTCATCGGTTTTTTGTTGCATAATCTTACTGCCATTTGCTTTTAATTTTTTTTAAAAAAATTTGATGTTAATGTAATGGCCTTTCATCATGAATCATGAATTTTTCTACTAAATAACTCATTTGATATTTGGGTGTTTGTATTTTTCATCATGGTGGAATTTTCTCCATGACTTCTCCATGTTCCAATACTTTATTCTATTTTTCTGTATTACAAATTGATATTTTACGAACTAGAGTCTATAATCTTCAGGTTGTATTGCATTAAGCATCTCAGCTAAAATAATTTGTCCAATATTTTATCTTTGATAATATATCAAACTTCGGAGGAGGTTTTTACTATCTTCAATTATTTCTTATCCATCTGAACTTGAATTTATATTTCATCTATTTATGTGCTCCAATTAATATAGCCAATGTTCTAATAGTAGCATAAGTAATCTTAAAGTGCATGGTTGGCACACAATATGCTATGCATTTTCGATTTGATTTTAACGAGTACTCTTGATAAATAAAATCAATTGTTTTAACCTCGAAAATATGGAACTTTAGACTAAGATGCATCAAGGCTTCATGTCATACTACAACTGTTTCTTAATATTTTATTAGATTTTGTTTTCTCGTAGGATTTAAAATCTAATCGCAAAAACGAGTTCCTCACTACATTAAGGGCGACCATACGTTGCACATACTGCCTAGAGAGATACTTGGAGAAGGTAATCCGATTGTCTATAAAAGGTCTAGGAATTTATGAGAATTCTCTTAATAATTAGTACTCATGCGGAGTTTGATCTAAAGGCGATAGAGGCGGCCTACTACAAGTGGAACTGTATGCAACTCGAACAAGCAATCAAGGGTGACACTTCGGGAGACTACAAGGTAGTGCTCACTATGCTTCTAGGGCATGATGATGCTTGAGCATTTCCAGTGTTTCTTCTTGGATGAAATATGATGTTGTTTTCACTTTGTTGAATCTCTTCTTTTTTGAATGGTAAACCAAAATACTAATATCACTAGAAACATAAAACTGAATGATTTTTGTTCTTTCTAGTGTCAAGTATTTTGATAAACTATCATATTTTTTCATCAATAAAAAGTAGGTTTTCACCCTAACTCTCAATGTGTGTGATTGCAATAGCAAATATCTATGACTTGTGGTGTGAGAAACTTAAAGAAGAAAAGGGTATGTTTTTTTAAGTAGGGTTCCTATATACTTCCTAGGTATATGTTTCCTACTAACTAATCCTGAATTCTGCTTTTCAAAATTTATCACAGTGGCCCTTTATCATACTATATAGTAATCATAAAAATCAATTCTTAATTTCTCTGACCCAAAACATACGACCAAGAATGAGTGGTAGAATCAACAGTTGTTATAACAAAAAATAGATAGCAACATTACCATATGGTACTTCATTCAGTAATTAGTGTTGATAACTATTTAGGGGAACTCACATCAATATATCATTGTCCAACAGGACTTGAGGAGAACGACTTGGTATGTTTGTCACATAGATACATTAGAGGTATAAGTTAAAAATAGAAATAGGGGGATATAATAATGGTGAAGATCAAAAAAATCTTTTAAAAGACATAAGCAGAAGATAGCATGTCTCCTTTAAACATTTCAGAATAGCCAATCAAGGAATTCAATTTTCGTTTCATAATTAAACCAATAGGAATCTCATCTATTTCTATTTATAATCAATATCGAGGCTGCATCGATCCATGTCCAAACCAAAACGGATCTTATGAGTGTTGACGAGAGAGAGGGAAAGATGGAGTGGAGATTCTCCTTGGAGAATAGAAAAAAATAAAAAATATAGTTCATAAGGGTGATCATACGTTTCACATGTTGCCCAGAGAGATACTTTAGGAAGATAATCCGGCTAACTATCAATTGTCTACGAACTGATAAGAATTCTCTTACTCGAATAATTACTACTCGTGTGGAGGATGATCTGAAGGCGATAGAGGTGGCCTACTACAAGAGGAACAGTGTACCACTCGAACAACAAATCAAGGGTGACACTTCGAGAGACTAAAAAACAATGCTCACTGTGCTGCTAGGACATTATGATGCTTGAGCTTTTCCGGTGTTTCTTCTTTGATGAAATATGATGTTGTTTTCACTTTGTTGAATTCCTTCTTGTTTGAATGGTAAACCAAAATACTAATATCACTAGAAAGATAAAACTGAATGAGTTTTGTTTTTCCTAGTGTCGAGTATTTTGATAAACTATCATAGTTTTTCACCAATAAAAAGTGGGTTCTCACCCTAACTCTCAATGTGTGTGATTGCAATAGCAAATATCTGTGACTTGTGGTGTGAGAAACTCAAGAAAGGAAAAGGTATGTTTTTTAAGTAGAGTTCCTATATCCTTCCTAGATATATGTTTCCTACTAACTAATACTGAATTCTGCTTTTCAAAATTTATCACATTGGCCTTTTATCATGCTATATAGTAATCATAAAAATTAATTTCTAATTTTTGGGATCCAAAACATACGACAAAGAATGAGTGGTAGAATCAACATTTGTTATAACAAAAAATAGATAGCAACATTACCATTTGGTACTCCATTCAATTATTAGTGTTGATAACTATTTAGGTGAACTCACGCAAAGATATCATTGTCCAACAAGACTTGAGGAGAACTGCATGGCATGTTTGTCATGTAGATACTTCGGCAATATAACTGAAAAATAGAAACAGGGGATATAACAAAGGTCATGATAAAAAAAAATCCTTTACAAGACATGCGTAGGATAGATCATATCTCTTTTAAATATTTCAGAGTAGCCAATCAAGGAATTCAATTTTCGTTTCATAGTCAAACCAATAGGAATCTCATCAATTTTTATCTATAATCAATTCCTATAATCAAAAGGAATCTCATCGATCCATGGCAAAACCAAAAGAGATCTTATCTGTTCCCAGTGTTGATGAGGGAGGGAGAAGGATGGAGAGGAGATTCTCGTTGGAGAATAGAAAAAAATAGAAAATATTGTTAATAATAAACATCAATTCCTAATTTCTCATGCCCAAACCATACTACCAAGAATGAGTGGCAGAATCAACACTTGTTATAACAAAAAATAGATAGCCAACATAATCATTTAGTACTCTATTCAGTTATTTCGTGTTGATAACTATTTAAATGAACTCACACCAAGATATCATTGTCCAACAGGACTTGGGGAGAAAAGCTTGGTATATAAGTGAAAAATAGAAACAGGGAGATATAACAAAGATCAAGATCAAAAAAATCCTTTAAAAGACACGAGCAGAAAAGACCATGTCTCCTTTAAACACTTCAGAGTAGCCAATCAAGGAATTCAATTTTCGTTTCATAGTCAAACCAATAGAATCTCATCAATTTCTATCTATAATCAATTTCGAGGCTGCATCGATCTATGGCCAAACCAAAAGGGATCTTATCTGTTCCAAGTGTTGATGAAGGAGGGAGAAGGATGGAGAGGAGATTCTCGTTGGAGAACAGAAAAAAAAAATAAAAAATATTATTTAAATGATAAACCAAATCGAACCATTCGATCTCAAATTGATTGTCGAAGAAAGAGGAGAAGAGGAAAATAAAGAGATTTATTAAAATTGAAAGAAGAGAAAATTAAACTAGATAGTCTGGTCTAGTTTATTCTCTCTGCTCCGACCGGCAAGCTAATAAATACTGATCGAACATGTGAAATTAAAACCCCTTGATATTTTGGTGTTTTTATCTTTCATCATGGTGGAATTTTCTTCATGTTCCAACACTCTATTCTCTTTTTCTATATTTCAAATTGATATTTATGAAACTAGAGTATATAATCTTCAGATTATGTTGCATTTGAGCATCTCAGCTAAAATAGCTTACCCAGCATCTTCTCCTCTATATATGGACTTTTGTCTTTGATCATATATCAAACTTCGAAGGAGGTTTTTATTGCCCTCCATAACCAACCATTTCTTACCCATCGGAACTTAAATTTATATTTCATTTATCTATTTGCTCAAACTAATACAGCTTATGTTCTAATAGTAGTGTAAGTGACTTATCTTAATGTTCATGCTTAGCAGACAATATGCTAATGCATCTTCGATTCAATTTCAAGGTTGACTCTTGATAAATAAAATCAATTGTTTTGACCTCGAAAATATAAAACTTTGGACTAAGATGCATCAAGGCTTCATGTTATACTATAACTGTTTCTTGATATTTGATTAGATTTTACCTTTTTGCGGGATCTAAAATCCGATCGCAAAACCGAGTTCCTCGCTACATTAAGGGTGATCATACATTGCACATACGGTCCAGAGAGATACTTAGAGAAGTTAATCCGATTGGCTATCAAAGATCTAGGAATCGTTAAGAATTCTCTTACTCGAATAATTACTACTCCTGCGAAAGTTGATCTGAAGGCGATAAAGGCAACTACTACAAAAGGAACAGTATGCCACTCGAAAAAGTAATCAAGGTCAATACTTTGAGAGATTACAAGACAATGTTCATTACATTGTTAGGACCTGATGATGCTTGAGCTTTACTAAATCCCTCTTGCTAGAATGGTATACCAAAATCCTGATATCCCTAGAAAGATAAAACCGAATGATTTTTTTTTCTTCCGAGTAATTTGATAAACTATCATATTTCTTCACTAATAAAAAGTTGGTTCTCACCCTAACTCTCAAAGAAGAAAGGGGTATGTTTTTTTATATAGGATTCATGTATCATTCCTAGATACATGTTTTCTACTAACTAATCTTAAATTCGACATTCCAAAATTCATCACATTGAGCCTTTATCATGCTATATAGCAATCATTAACCTCAATCCCTAATTTCTCTGGGCCAAAACATAAAACCAAGAATGAGCGATAGAATCAACACTTGTTATAACAAGAAATAGATAGCCACCATGATCATTTAGTACTTCATTCAGTTGTTAGTGTTGATAACTATTTAGGCGAACTCACGCCAAGAACTCATGCCAAGTATCTGTGAAACATAGAAGTAGGAGGACATAACAAAGGTCAAGGTCAAAAAATCTTCTAAAAGACACGAGCAGAAGAGACCACGTATCCTTTAAATACTTCAGAGAAGCCAATCAAGGAATTTAATTTTCGTTTCATGGTCTGACCAATAGGAATCTCATCGATTTTCATCTATAAGCAATTTTGAAGCTACATGATCCATGGCTAGACCAAAAGAAATCTTATCTGTTCTGAGTGTTGATGAAGGACAGAGAAGGAGATGCATTAAAACGGAGGCCGGAGAAGTGATTCACCTTGGAGCATAGGAAAAAAAAGAAAATATTGTGTAAATGATAAACCAAATCGGACCATTCGATTTCAAACCTACTGTCAGAGGAAGAGGAGATGTACTGAAACTGAAAGAAAAGAAAACTAAATCAGATGGTCCGATCTAGTTTATGCCATCTGCTCCGATGGATAGGCCAATAAATACTAATTGTACACATAAAATTAAAACCCTTGATATTAGGGTGTTTGCATCTTTCATCATAGTGAAATTTTCTTCGTGACTTCTCCAGGTTCTGATACTCTGTTCTCTTTTTCTATATTGCAAATTGATATTTAAAAAACTAAAATTTGTAATCTTCATGTTGTGTTGCATTTGAGCATCTTAGCTTAAATAGCTTGCCCATCATCTTATCCTTTGTACATGAACTTTTGTCTTTGATAGTATATCAAACTTCGAAGGAGATTTTTACGGTCCTCCATAGCTAATCATTTCTTATCCATTTGAACTTAAATTTATATTTCATCTATCTATATGCTAAAACTAATACGACTTATGTTCCAAAAGTAGTGTAAGGGACTTATCTCATTGTGCATGGTTGGCAAACAATATGCTAATGCATCTTTAATTCGATTTTAAGGTGTACTATTGATAAATAAAATCAATTGTTTTTACCTTGAAAATATGAAACTTGGGACTAAGATGCATCAAGACTTTATGTCATACAACAATTGTTTCTTGATATTTGATTAGATTTTGCTTTCTTGCGGGATCTAAAATCTAATTGTGAAAACGAGTTCCTCGTTTCATTAAGGGCGATCATATGTTTACTCATTTACTCATGCTGTCCAGAGAGATGCTTAGAGAAGGTAATCTGGTTGACTATTAAAGGTCTAGGGACCAATAAAAAAAATTTTAGCATTTTTTTACTTGAATAATTACTACTCATGCGAATGTTGATTCGAAGGTGATAGAGGCGACCTACTACAAAAAAAAAAAAAAGTAATCAATGGCAACACTTTGAGAGATTACAAAAAAAAAAAAAATCAATGGCAACACTTTGAGAGATTACAAGGCAATGCTCATTGTGCTACTAGGACATTATGATGCTTGAGTTTTTTCAATGTTTCTTCCTAGATGAAATATAATGTTGTTTCACTTTGTTGAATCTCTTCTTGCTGGAATGATAAACAAAAATCCTGATATCTCTAGAAAGATAAAACCAAATTATCTTTATTCTTCCTAGTGTTGAGTGTTTTGATGAACTATCATGTTTTTCACCAATAAAAAGTGGGTTCTGACCCTAACTCTCAATGTGTGTGATTATAACAGTATATATTTGTGACTTGTGAAGTGAGAGACTACAAGAAGAAAAGGATATGTTTTTTTATGTAGGTTCCTATATCCTTCTTAGATATATGTTTCCTACTAACATATCCTGAATTCTACTTTCTGAATTCTACTTTCTAAAGTTCATCACATTAAGCTTTTATCATGCTATATAGCAATCATAAACCTCAACCCCTAATTTCTCTGGTCCAAAATATACCACTAAGAATGAGTTGTAGAGTCATCACTTGTTGTAACAAGAAATAGATAATCACCATGACCATTTAGTTCTCCATTCAGCTGCATAAAAACAAGAGAACATAACAAAGGTCCAGGTCAAAAAAATTCTATAAAAGATGTGAGCAGAAAAAACCCCATCTCATTTAAACACTTAAGAGAAACAAATCAAAGAATTCAATTTTCGATTTTCGTTCCAGTGATCCATGACCATTTCAAAAGGGATCTTATATGTTCCTAGTGTTGATGAGGGAGGAAGGGATCTTATCTGTTCCTAATGTTGATGAGGGAGGAAGAAGGAGATGCACCAAAATAGATACGGAAGAGAACATTCTCTCTGGAGCATAGAAAAAAATAAAAAAATATTATTTAAATGACAAATCATATCAAACCATTCGATCTCAAATCGATTGTCGAAGAAAGAGAAGTAGAAGGAAACTGAAAGAAGAGAAAACTAAACCAGATGATCCGATCTAGTTTATGTCATCCACTCGGACGAGCAGATCAATAAATACTAATAGAACCCTGTGAAATTAAAGACCTTGAATTAGATAATTCAACTAGGCCAATGCAGGGATATGCTTCAAATACTGTATACAGCTAACAACATATAGCCATCGAGTCTTCTATAGCTTGCAAAGGCAATAAAGTATGAAACAACTAACAAATAAGAGGCCAAACTGTTGGATTGTGTTTCACATGGATTATGGAATCCCAAATAAAGATCATTGGAAGAAACAATTGTTAAAGAATCTAAAAAAGGTAGAATTAACACCAGTGCAGCACCCATAAAAGGTGATGTTACTCACATAAGATCAACAAAGGGGATCCATCAACAAATAGCTTCTCATTCACTCTAATATGCATATAGCATGCAACAGGCTGCAAAACTCAGTTGATTCACTTAGGTGTAAAGACATTGGATTCATTCTGAAGCAACTGAGCACATTGGATTCATCCAAAAATAAGGATCCCAGTTGCAATTCATTAGTCAATTCAACATTCACACAAGGCTCGAGTTCCTCAAAACTCACACCATAGAACTAATACTTTCAGGGTCTGAACAAGAAGCTAAACCCACTGATGAAATTTCACACAGAGTTATGGTGCATCTTCCGTAAGCAGGATGTTGTATCCACGAACCAAATCTGTTTCAAAGGTCCAAAATAAGATTAGAAGTGATGCAAAAGGAAAACACAAATAAGCATCCAGGATGTGTTAGCTGACTTTTACCTCTTCTGTCAGAGGCCATATTTTAGATTCAACTAGTGCCAATACATAAAGCATGATAATGTGCAATGCCACCAGAGAAAAAGCAACATGATCATGGAAGATAAATAAGACTGCTGTTTCAGAACATGAGCTCAGTGAGAAGAAACTTGGAAATGAGCTAAGACATATTTTAGAAACATGACCTCAGGATTCCCTCACAGATGAGATATACAAATCACAGAAATAAAAGATCTTCTGGCATTATTAGCCATGATTCAGAAAACAGGTTCAGTTTCTTCCCCAAAAAATGACCTATTTAGTTTTAAAAAACACAGGTAAAATATTTGGTTATCCTCTGCCCAACCTTTAAGAAGTTAGATAACCTGGTTGGTCAAAAGATAAGACACAAGAAATGCAACAAGTTGGGTGCCAAATGCATTTTGCTGTGGGTCAGCTCTTGTTAATGGTGGAAATACTAAGTAGAAATCTGGAGAGCAAAGATATCGCTGGTTCTCCAGACTTGAATATATGTAATAAAAATCAAGTGGAAAATAATAAAGTAACCTTAAAAATACTCTTGAGGTATTGACATCAAATTTGACCTCCATGGAAGTAACCTTCTATAATAAAGGAAAAATGTTACGTTCTTGCAATGGGGATGTCAACAGATTCCGCAAATTGGCAGAAAAATCACTCTTGTTAAAAAGGGAATCTATGGTAATGACTATAATGGGCATGGTAACATTTGATACCATCAGTTTGCACACTCAAGAATGTTAAGCTATGAAGGCCAGTTATTTATATTCTCCATTGACCATATTATAGTATCATTCCCAATATTTCCACAACACCCAATACAACCAATTATTTGGCATCTAAAAAAATATATTGTAAAAAAACCTGATACACCAGACAGAATCGCTTTCCTTGTCCCTTGAGAAGCAGCCATATGGTTGCTCCTCTTGCTTTCGTGTATATATTGCAGGTATTGAATTCTAAGGAATATGTAGACCGGTGATAAGAGAAGAAACTAAAGAAATTAGGATAAGGAAAATGGCAGTTAAAGATAAGCATAACAAGAAGTACAAAGCTATAAACATTACACCGCAAGAAGGAAGCAGTAGTAAGAACAACAAATGAATTCCAATGACAACCTCTCAAAAGAACAGTCCAAGGGACTTCAAAAGAAAACAACTGGTATGGAGAAGAAGATAGCAGAGCAAAGCATGTCCGCAAAGCATGATCCCACATGAAGATAAGTAAATGATTCTATCCTCATAAATACATCACAAAATTGGAACTAAATTTAGAACACATAATGCAACAGTCAGAAATATCTCATTTTCATTTTAATTACAAGTTTCACAACTAAAATTGAATTTCAAAAGCTGCGAATTTTATATCTTTAACCACTATTATAACTATTGTGTGATATGGAATGGTGACCCATATACAAACACATACACAGTTCCTAGAATGCTAAGTAACCAGTGTCCATGATTCTCTATAATTTAATCCATAATGATCCTACCCAAGAAAGCATATAACTGTTATTGCCAAATGAGCTACTTTTAGTCTCTAGGAACAAAAAAGTAAGGATTCACAGATGTTATAATCTTCGATGAGAAGATCATAAACAGTAAGTACCACCAAGAAAAGAGTTCTCTACAGAATCCCAGACAAGCATACTTAAACCATTGTTTTCTGACTTCGACTGTTTAGTTAAGGTTTTACAATTAGCTGAACATTATACTAAATTGTCATATCGTATAGGGAGAATAAGTAATAATATAAAAAAAGTGTCAATCAATATATTAAGAAACTTGCAAAGCTTGATATATTATTACATCAAGAAAAATTTGAACTTCTTCACAATACTTACACTAATCATAAACTTCCTTTTTCTTTTTGAAGAAAACTACACTAATCTCAAACTTAAAGCAGTGAATTCCTTTTCCTCCAAGTTCCTATCCAAAGATCAGTTTGATACCTTTTGTAGTTGACTTGTCATACATATCCTTCCGGATGTCAACATTCTCTTCATTGTCATCTGCTTCCTGTCCACCATTTTCTACATCACTTTCACTAGCCGTTTCCCACTCAGAATCATCAGCTTCTGGGCCATAGACATCTCCAGATCCATCCTCGGTAGGAATGCCCCCATGCTTAATAGCTGCTTCTCTGAAAAACCATGCAGCATGCATCTGCTTCTTCACTAACCTTTCAGCATAATCAGGAACTTTGTTGTGCCTTAAAGAAAGGTCAGGATCATTAGACTGAGAGCACTCATTAATGAAAAGAATGGCATCTAACAAGCTCTCCTTCACCAATCCAAGCATATCATATGCCTGGGCTCTTCTCCATAAGCTTTTTGCATGACGATTAGGAGGGTTATGTAGGCACAACGCTCGTGTAGCATCACTTATGGCTGCCAGTGGCTGCTGCAAGAGAAGATAACACTGAGCCCGATTGCTGTACAATACAAGTCTTTCCTTTTTGGACTTCATTGGACACAGTGCCAAAGCTTCAGAGTATTTTGATGCAGCCCCTGAAATATCTCCTGAAGAGAATAAAGAGTTTCCTTCAAGCTTAACAACCAATGCTGCAGCTTGTTTTATTTGGAGATCCTCCTTTGGCATGTTCTTCTCCCATTTTATTCTCTGCCTCGAGCTCAAAAGCTCATCAATCTGTTCTTTTGTACGACTGCTGATATAGTTGCGTGCTGTCCCTTGTGCCTGGCAGCGTTCTTGAAGGACATTAACAATGGTGTCTCCTAATCTTTTATGATCACCAAGAGCAGAAATTTCTGCTAAATCTGTGAGTGCCGGAGCTGCCTTATCTATCACCTATTAAATGAAATGAATAGACCCTCAAACAACTGTAATAGATTAATGTTGTAACCATTACACAGGCTTATACTCATTGAATAAAAAATACAACTGAAATCTGATTCATCATGCATGGGCTATGAAGGAATTGGTAACAGTTTACTTGAGACCACAAAGCCAACAAACTTCATCTAGACCTCCCACAAATTATTCTCTTTCCAGACCATGCAATGCATCACATGATTCATACATTTTCAAAAGGACTAAGCTGTTCTTAGTTTTGAACATAAAGACACTAAGGCTATAAAGTTGATATGGTGAGTAAATATTAGCTATAAAATAAATTTTATGACTAAGCTCAGTGACAACATGACTTGGATATAACTGCTTCAAGACTGCCTATTCTACTTTTTACAATTTCGTATGTCCCCTCTATAGCAGCCATCCTGTAAAATCAAGCCACATCTTGATGTTATATAGGTAAGGAATCATTTGCAGGAGAGTTTTATACACACCATATAAATTTGACCAAGATATATTGAATGGTGTGCAACTCTGATTTACTGAATCTCAGATTAGAATGCCAACATAGCCAGATGCAACTGAAAGAAGTAACTTACGCATATTTGTCATAAGAAAGTCCAATTAGGAAGTTGAACAAGTAAAATAATGCAAAAAAAAAAAATCTCTTAGCAGCTAGGAGATGGAACAACCTATGCAGTGCACATTGAAGTGTACAAACTAGCCACTCACCAATCTATGCAATTTCTTTCATGACAAAGCAATAAACAGCCTAATATTTCATGGAATACAAGGAATCTATTATTGCCTTACCTTGTTTGAAGTGCTCTGGTCTTCAAGTAACCAAAGAAGACAGTCGATAGCCATATACTGCCAGTCATCTGATGATCGAGCAATGTTACATAGTGCTTCGATAACGCCAGGACAGTTAGCAACAGGACCCCTGCCAAGCTTGTGTTGACAAATTGTGTGCAGTAAACCAATACCTGCTGGTGAGTTCTCATTAACAAGTCCACCCCACATGGCTGGTAATTTGACCAAAAATTCTGGCTTGCATATGTCAAAGAGAAACTCTGGCTTAAAAGCAAAGCAATTGATAAGCTGAAGAGACCAGCATTGCAGCTGGCTGGCCCATTCCTCTGCCTTCCTGGACTCCATTTCCACGCCTCCCATACCACGGGTAAGCAGATCACAATGGTAGCTTATTCTCCTATCCAAAAACTGGTAAAAGTGAGAATAGACAATCTCTAGAGAACTTGATGCGAGCTGAATGGCAAGCTCGAGGACTTCCCCATGACTTGCAACTGCTGGAAATGTACTAGAATAAGTTGCCAAGTGCCCCAGTGCCCTGACTGCTACCCTCTGCTCCACCCAGGTAAGTCTACCTCTTAAAAGCTCAACCAAGGGAGGAATGACTCCAGCATGAACCGCTCTTTCAGCAAATTCTTCCACATTCATTGAGTAGGAACCTATTATATGAGCTGCATAGTATGGAATATATATGTTCTGGTCATGTGAAAGCCAAAGCCTGTTTTTTAAGCCCTTCCATATTAATGCAGTCATGCATTCAAATATTCCCAAATTAATGAACTCAGGATCATTTGGATGAGCCATGGCAGTGTTCCAAAGGCCACTAACAGGGAGAACTTGGCCATCATCATCCTGTGCCGGAAGCTCTCTGAAGAACTTCAGAATACTTGTTCTACGCTTGCTGGGATTGCCTTCCTTCATGACACAGAAGAAGCAACCTGGATAGGGGCAATCTGATGGAATCTTATCCATGACAAAAGGAACCAGCTATAGACTCAACCTGAGATATATGTTTACAAACTTCAGAAAGACCTGATCCGCATAAACATCACAACTAAATACATCAAGATTAAGTTCTGAAAATAATTAGATCAGATAGAATAGGATCATCAAATGAAATAATAGATCTTTGAACTACAAAACAAGAAATACGCTAGATATTTTGTATCTATAAATTGAAAAGAAACACACACATGCATACACATACCAAGAAACTGCTTTAGTTATATCTTTCACCATCAATATCGACAGGAATCAACTGGAGAAGAAGAAAATGAGAGAGGAAAAAGAAACTAATAAAGGGAGTGGACAAAAGGAAGAGAAAAGGGAGGAGGAGGAGGAAGGGAAAACCCTAACCTTACTCACAGGCATCCGCACCCCCAACTCACAGATTCAAGTCACCACTTCTGCAGGGTCTCACAGATAATGATGGAGTGGAAAAGAGCAAGATTTATTGGAATTTATATGTACTGTACACAAGGAAGCACATGAGATCCCAAAGGTTCCCATGAATCGTATGGCATGACAAACAAGTTGTTTGGTAAGGAAGTGTAAACAAACACCGGCCGTAAACATTATCAACTTTTTTTTTCAAATTGGCACCTAAAAATTATTAGGAATATGCATATCTAGTGATTTTCACATTTCATATTTTAGTTTGTGTATTTTCATCCAGCGCCAACAGATCATGGATCTCATCCAGTGATGCAAATTCATGCAAACCTTGCAGAGTACACATGTTGTGGATCCTTAAATTTGTCGTTGTAGAAGGATTAATCAATCAAAATCAAATTCAAAAATCAAACAAATTTGCTACAAATGAACTTCAACGTAGAATACTGGGTTTTACCACCTGTTTTCCCAAAAGCCTATTCATATGCAGTACGATCATGAGGTCTCACAGATTGGGCATGAGTTTACAACTAGTCCCATCCAAAATTTTGAGATTTGGGTCTTGGTGTAATGAAACAGCAGACCCTCCCCCATTAAAACTAATCCTTTCCTATAATGTATTGGATAAAGCATTATATTACTATATAATTTTTTATCTTTTTGACAAATTTGCTAAAAATATTTGAATTTGTATTTCTAGTGAAGCCTTTTTATTGAACTTTTGTAGTATATCAAAATCCTTTTATGACTCTACTATTGTTTTTCATGGTGCCTTTCTTTTTTGTTTCTTGTTTTCCGATTTTGATATTCTTTTGCCAATTCCATTTCGCTCATGGGAATATTATTTATTTGACCTTTTTTAAAACAAAATATTTTTTGTTAGATGGGGTTTTCTTTTAAGGTTTAGTTAATTATACCTCACAAATTGTATCAGTTATTTTATTGTGATGTAATGTCATCATTTGAACATATTCTAAACCTATGCTCAACCCTGACACCCAACCAAATCCAATCTCTTGCGACCAACCCAATCTCCAACAAAGTACCCATTAACACGAAACAAAAATAAAAATCAAGAAAGAAGAAAAGGAATCAGCAATGCGAAGCATATATCTAGAATCAAGAAATAACTCTAAAGATTTACAGATAATTAACTCAAGAAGAGAACGAGATCGACCTTTCCATTCTTTACGTAGTCACAATTTAGCAAGAGAATGAACGAGCATTTGTAATCATTTCGACTATAGATACTAAAAGAAGCCATTTTTTACTATTCAAAATATGGGGCGGGGGAAAACAACACCCGAATTGTAAATCTAGTGAATCAATTTAAAAGGAGCATCTTTTCTGAAAGATAGGGTGGGGGAGAAAACAAAAGCCTTGTGCAGCTTCAGAACACCGAACGATCCATGCCTACGATGTCATTGCAGGAAAAAAAGGAGTGTCGGTTCAAATACCTCGGAAAGAGCTGTTATCCGAGGAATCACCGTCAAGCCAACGGGACCGATATCAGCCTAGACGCAGTCGAAAGAGGCAGATCAACGGAAAGCAGCGGGGAAATAAGTCTCAGGTTTCACTGGAGCGAGGAGGCAGCGAGCATTAGAAACGGCGTGAGGAACAGAGAGGCGGATGGGAGAATCTAACAACAGATGGCCCCATGAGTCTTACCTTTCAGCGCCCCCTTCCTCTTTCTTTCCCTCATTGGTTCTTCTTTCCCATCAGAAGACAAGACGCTCACAGATCGGAGTGCAGCGCCTCTCTCTCTCTCTCAGATTTTTTAGGGCAATTTCCAAAACAGCATCGCCACATCGCTACATTACCGGCCGAATCACCGGTGCGTTCGAAAACCGCAGTCTCGAATAGATCCAATGCCACATAACAGACAGGTCACCGCATGTGTCCCTGGATCTGACAGGTCCAAACCCTTTTGGGACACGGGGCCCGCAACAGCCAACCAATGAAAGATCTAGAGTTCCCTGGTGGTGCCTCAACGAGGACAGGCGAACCAGATCTCCTGATACAGAGGCAAGATCGAATGGCCCATCCATAGGCATGGCTCCATGTCTTAAGGATGTCTGCGATCGATGCCATCTACCCATAGGCAGGAATGAACATTCCACTCATTCCGGCCTCCAATATCGATTCATCAATCATCCAAACATCGCCTATCCGCCTAATACTGAGAGCCCTTCGAACCTCATGTTATGTTCTTAAGAGATCTAAGTGACTCTAATGTGAAATTTTGGTAAGTGTTTCAGCTTAGAAAATATATCCCAAAGGCTCCAATTAAAATAGAGTGGCCAAGGAAATATTTCTTGATTTAATAATATTTCAAAGAATATTATCTATGGAGCCGATGCTAATATGCATACCCGATCGATCAATCGACCCTATCTGCGTGACTAGGCTCGAGTCTGCATCGATCGAATATATCAATCATATCTTAATATAATTAAAATCTTAAAATAATATTAAAGATGATTATGAGTTGGGATCATATATTTGCTATGATCCTTACAGGAACTACACACATCTGCTTATCTATGTGAAGATACAGGATCAGCTTCTCTCTATGTCCAACCAAAGAGGCCACTCCATTCGTTAGCTAAAGCCACAGCCCAAGCATCTCAAGCCCAAGACTTAAGGGTTGATTATATATTCATTTTGTAATTAGTTATATTTTATATTTTAATATTTATATATCTAAAATTTATATTAAGATCATTATACTTACGAAAATAAAATATTTAATTTTATTTCTTTTCACGATATCAATTATGTTGATGAAAATACTACATATGCTTATTGATAAATCCTGTAATATTTTTGCCTAACATAGTTGATGATGATAATAGAAGAAACGAGAGTAAAATGTTAAATATAATTAATTATGAAAAATAATATATAATTAGCCCAAAACTCGCTGCGGGTGTTTGGTCTAGTGGTATGATTCTCGCTTCGGGTGCGAGAGGTCGCGAGTTCGATTCTCGCAACACCCCCTTGAATTTTGTTTTTTTACTTATTAAAAAAAAAGTCCAAATCTCAATAAACATTAAGAAAAATTTATATTATAAAACGTATCAAAAGAAAATTGAGGATTGTTATTTGAGTTATTGATGCAAAAATCATAAGTAAATGATCTATTTAAGTACACAATCCTTTTTCCAAATTAATCAAATATGACATTCATATTAAACTCAAATATAAGACCTATTATCATGCATGTCTCAACAAACATAGTGTATAAACACTTTTAAATGGTAAAAAAATTAACATATTTTTTTCTCCTTAGATTTTATATATATATATATATATATAGTGTCGGTGAGCAGCTTCGAGGGGTGACGGTGGCATGAAACGCAGTTGGAGGTGGGCCCACATTAAAAGCGTGCGCATTCTCCGGCATTAATGTCAATCCATCATCATCAAATTACTTATTTTTATTCATTTTCGAACCTCGTATATTGATTTTTCACACGACTTATTAGTCCGTTCGACATCTATTCATAAGTTAGTTCGAATTGTTATGATCAGAAGTGTTGACTAGTTTGGTACTGACAAAGTTGTCAGATTGGATCCCGTTTTAATCGATTTGAATGAAAGAAAATTTGATTTTTTTTCTTAGAAATTTGTCCTCATAATAGGTTTTTTTCTAAAGGTGATGGTTTTTAGTGTTGATGGAGACTTCATTGTCCTGAGATTTAATTTCGACTTCAACAATTCGAATAGAAAGAAAAATCGACACTCCTTTTTAAATTGGTTTAAGTAGGAATTTTGTAAGATTGATTATAATGTGGGAATAATTGATTTCTTCTTCTTTGACGTGTGTAATACGTGGAATAAGAGGGAAAAGAAGGCAATCTGCACATTGATTTAGCTTGTTTTGACCTAACTATGTGATGTAACCTTTGCCGGCCATTCTAACGCAATTCTCCAATCCCTTCTTTTCTAAGTGTTGTTGGTAATCAAATATGGTGTCGTTCTACTATGCGTTTTGAGCTTCCACGCCCAATTCTTTCCAAACATGTTGACCTCTCGGGTCAAATGAAGTTCGGCGGTAGTCAATCAGTTCAACGATGTGACCAAACGTGTTGACCTCGCAGGTCAAAAATTGTTCGGCAGCGGTCAGTTATTTTTCAACATGATAGTGGGTAAGTGGATATAAATTTATGAAAAAAATATATATCTAATCATAGGTCACGTCATATATATGGGAGGAGGATTAAAAAATCATCTAATATGCCCTTTGTTATATATATATATATATATATATATATATATATATATATATATATATATATATATATATATATATATATATATATATATATATATTAGGGTTACATTATACGGTAACGATAAATCTTTATAAGAGAGCTATGGGCGCTTGTACGAGATTATTTATGATAAACCCTTATACAAAACAATAATAATAGTTCTCTCACCTTCTATTTTTCTATTAGAGGGTCATAAACAAAACATGTAAGAACTAGATTACCGAGATCAATAGAGGTGATGATAGGTCCAATAGAGATAAGTATAAAATGATCTTTTCACATATGTATTTTATAATTTTTTTTAATTTAAAAGTTTCACGAAAAAAATTGGCAAAGTGAGAGGTTTTTTTTTTTCAAAGTTAAGGCACTGTGCAAAAAAATTAAAAATTAAAAAGTTTTTTTTCTGAGAATTTACCCAAAATATATCATTACAATTAATTTTTGTAAGTTTATCAGTAACCTAATGACGTTGAAACTAGAAAACATGGGAATCAAATAATTGATGAAACTACTAAAAATATTATAGATATTTTTATTTTTAACAATGAGCTTATTGGATGAAATGCTAACATGGACGACATTTATAATTAATAGGAAACTTTAAAACTTGAGAAATTTTAAAAAATCAAAATATAATCAATTTTTTTAAAGAAATATATATAATCAACACAAATACGACATGATCAAGGATGAATAATATGATTTTTTAAATTAATAAATTATTTTTTAAAATTATTATTATTATTATTATTATTACTATTTTAAAAATATTAACTATTTTGGTTGGTAAAGATTTTGACAAATCGTAGGATCATATGAGTTCGAATATTGTATTTATCACTTATCCTTTAAAAAAAATTAAAATCATCTCTTTTGTACCAAATGCTTGATAGTTAATTAAAGCTTAAGAAGTCAATTGGCATAAATTAAAATTTTAGGGATCCAATCAAAATTGGCCACTAAATTAAAGGATTAGTGGTGTTGGTTACCCTATTTCTTCTATCTTTCAATCCATCCGTGAATGATCACTCTACTCCCATCAACTCCATCTTCTTTCTTATGAGAAAAGGTTGGTGATGCTAATGTACAAACACAAAAATGCAAGAACAAAATGAACACTCGATGCTTCAAAACAAAGATCTCAAACATGCAATAATTAAAGATGTCATTTATCATGTTATGCGAATCGAATGAGGCCAGACACCATCAAACAACTGAAGCAAGTTTTGTCTTGTTCAGTGCATCATCACTTTAATTTCCCACCTCTTCTCTCTCTCTCTTGTGTTCTTATCCCCAATCCACACCTTATTACATTTTTATGGTTACATAGCTAGAAGTAATAAATAACATGGAAAGTAAAATGGTGATGAGAAATTCTAGGAGAACATAATGCTCTTCCCAAATTACACCCGCAATCGGTCTGCATGGATCATCCACTCTTCCCGTTATACCCCTGTGATGCGCTTCCGATAATGCCCCTGAAAGTTTTAACTCTTCTTCCCGTCTTCTCCCCCTTCGTAGTACGCCTTCTTCCTCCTCTCCGCGCGCGCGCACGTGCAAATCACGAGGAAGCACGCGGCGTAGACGCCGTGCACGCGCCAGTTGGCCCGCGGTGCCTCGCCGCTCACCGCGCGGTGGAACACGGCCGCGTAGTAGTGCACCCCCACCGCCAGGCCGATCACCATCTGCGCCAGGGCGAGCGCCCGCGCCGACGCACCGCCACCGCCGGCGTCCTTGCCGCCGGAGAACACCGCCACCAGGTCGGCCAGCTGCAGTACCAGGTACATTAGGTAGCCGGTCGTCTGCGCCGCCTGCGTCCAGGTGTAGGAACCCGGCGAGGTGGCGTAGAAGAACCGTAGGGGCTCCAGCCCCGTCGCCAGGGCGGTCAGTGCGAGGGTGGCGAAGTAGATGGCGAGATAGGCCTGGATGAAGAGGAGCAGACGGTGGAGGGAGAGGCAGGTACGGAGGCGGCGGAAAAGGAGGGTGAAGAGGAGCAGGGGGAGCGCGAGGAAGAGGGAGGAGAGCACGGGGGCAACCTTGGGGGCGAAGCTCTTGCCCACGTAAGGCTTGACGCCTTCGGCGATGCCGCGGTTGGCCGCGGAGATGTAGGCTTTGGAGGTGGTGGAGATGCGCTCGAGGTCGGGGAGCAGGCGGGAGGGGAGCTCCCGAAAGTCGGAGATGAGATCCGTGTGGTCCATGTCGTCCATTGTCTCCATCCAGGCCGACGATTCCTCCGGCTTCGCCTTGGGCATGGACGGCTTCGTCGCCAGGGGAGGCTTGCTGGGTTGCTGCGGTTTGGGAGGTTTGGGGGCGGATGTGGTCTTGATCTTGGTAATGGGCGGATCAAAAACCGATTTTTTGGAAGATTTGGTGGAATTGGAGGTGGAATTGAGAGATTTGAGCTGGTCTTTGGAGGATTTGGTCATATTGGACTTGATAAGCTTGATGGTTTTGAGAAGCTTGGTGGAATTTGAGGTTTTCAAGGTGGCGTCAAGGATTTTACCGAGCTTATTCTTGGTGGTTTTGTTGGATTTGGAATCCATGGCGATGGCGGCGGCGGCGGCAGCTATGGCGGTGGAGTTGGTCTTTTTGGGCTTTAAGAGTTTGGTCTGGTTTTTAGTTCCCAAGAATGGTTTCTTCTTGACGAGCGTGGGATTCTGAATCTTTTCACCTTCCTCTCCTGCGTCAATCATGGATCTTTTGCTTGAAAGTTGTGGCTTTTGTGACTTGGAAGCAGGGGAAGTGGTGGTGGTGGTGGTGGTGGAAGAGGAGGAAATGGTGAGGCTAACATGGAGGAAGAGAAGCAGCAGAAGAACAATAATGGTTGAAGAGGAGAGGGAGGCCATTTGAAGGCCTGATAGATCTAGAGTTTGGAATTTGGGAAGGAAGAGGGTGAGGAGAAGAGATCAGGGGATGCAGTGAGACTCGTCTAATATATATGGAACGCCAGAGGGAGGAAGGGGAGGAAGAACAGGTGGGAGGGTGTGGAGATTTCAAGTGGGAACCGAACCACCGCATCCTCTTGACATGGAAGAAAGGGAAGAATGGCCACAAGGTCACATGGTGGCCGTGTGTGGCGACAAAGTGGGGGAGTGAGAGAGGCAATGGAGTCAGCTGGTCTAGTGATTAGAATAGAGTGGCAGAGACCACTGTAGGGGAATGGGAAGTACTAGAAATGTCATCCTGGTTGTTAGGGTATATGTAAATCAATTCCTCCCTCCCCTGTAGATGCAGCCTTCCTGTGGCTCTTCTGTCATCCACAGTGCCCAAAGGAGTGAGATCTTTGGATCATCCTCAATAACTTCTGGTTATGGGATTCACCTAAAGGAAGAGTTCTCGTGGAACATGTCTTGGCTGAAGTCAATGCTTATATGATGTTTAGGAGGACCGGATTCAGAAGTGAGATTTATTATCATTTCTTGCATGTCTCGCAAAAGTCAGAGTAGGTGCAAATTCTCCCAGTTTGTGACCTGCCATAAGATCTATTATATCGATCGGTAAATATTCCAATCCATTAGCAATTGTATGACCAATCATTGTGGTAAAGAAAAAAGTTTGTGGTGTTCATCAAAGTCAGCATCCTTGATCTTGTTGGGGGCATAGACAATTTGCGTCTGGGGCTGTGTTCTGTGTTCTATATGTCATACCGAACTCAGGTGATCTCTATCTTTTCTCTTCCTTCTATGCTTGTCTAAGCTTTTGATACACCATACTCTAGCATCCAAGGAACACCGTGAGTTATCAGTTTAATTATGTTTACAGAAACAAAATATTTGTTTATTTGCTTTATACTGCGTATAGGTTTGATACTTGACATGTTAATTAGTTAAGCTGGCAGAGCAAGCAGGTATTTAGCTGAATTTTTAGCATAAACACCAGCATGATTGGGGACACTTTGCTCATAATATCAAAGTGAGAATGACTTTAAATTCTTCAACAACTTGTGCTGCAAATTAGGTCTTCTGATGATTACTTGATTGATTAATTCTGATACATGGCCAATTTATTTATACACATACACTGAGGCCAAGAATGTACTATTTGTAGTACCTCAAACCTCTTCAAGATCAGGTGGGGAACCAATAATCTAGCAAGGACTGGTTGATCAGACATTATATGGACAACTGTAATGGCTTTACAGAAAAAAATGAGGAGAGTGTGGTGGAATGGTAAGACAGCTGACAAGTAGACCACACTCCCCAAAGAAAAAAGGACCATCACAAAAGTAAATTTTATCCCACAGAAGCAGACTATCTCATCTAGTAGTTTGGGTCTTCTTTCTTTTTGGTTGATGGTTGTTGTATGATTTCTTTGTTTCTATGAAGAGTCTTCCAACAGGGGAAAAGGTGAAAACATTGAGTTATAAATCCCATAGGATCACCTTAAGAACAAAATTGTAAAAGCTCTAACACTGCATGTTGTAGAATTGATGTTGTCTCCCTGATTTCTGTGTAAATAGTATGGCGAGCAGAGCTTAAAGTATCAGCTAGGACTTAGAAGACACCACTTGTGTTTTTGGATCCAAAAGGGTACGATGAAGTGTTTGCCATATATTACCCTTTACATCTTTAGGAATTCGGATGCTATAGAACATGATAGGCTGTTCTTTTGGTGCTCATCAAGAGATGCAAGGAAACTGCTCTAGAAAGTTGAAACAGGCTTGTTGAATGAAAACCTTTCTGGAGAAAGTTGAAACAGGCTTGTTGAAAAACTAAAACCTCATTTCTATGATGCCAAGCATTAAATTAAAATACACCTAATAATTTAAGTTTCCTTTCTAGATAAGGTCTGGATTATAATATCCGACAAACTGATCCTGGATGTAATAAGTATCAATCAGCATGTCTTAATATTTCATTTCACTAATGTTCAACAAACAGAGAGAATTTTTTGAGGGGCTTCATTGTAAAAATTTTAAAAGAGGTTGGTTGGATTGTGTTCAATAAGTTCATAATTCAATCTCAAACAGTCCATTTGAGATAATTTAGGACCATTACAAGTTCCTGTGATCTGTGGCTACCACTGTGCTTCATTTTGCCAACATTTTTCTTCTATGCTCCTTCTGTAGTTAACCCCTAAAACATGCATGTCAACATTTCTTGCTTCTTTTACAATTCTCAAATCCACTCTCGAGTGTGATTTGCATCAAAGCTCCATCCTAAAGTTTCTTGGTACAATCATATTAGCAAAATCTACATTTTGTTTCAAAGAGTGATAGTTAAGACGTAAAATTCATAAGTAATTTCTATCTTTTTTTTTTTCTTTGGATTTGTTGAAGAAGTGCCCCGCTTTGGTCAATAATCCACATCTTTCTTGTAACAGGGGGCCTGGAGTAGTCAATGCAAAGAATTTTAATGTACATTGTGATGTGAGGTGCTATCAGACATGCACAAACATCTAAAGTCAGTTTCATCTTTAAGATCATCTTGTGGATCATTGACATGAAAAGTAGTGCCATGAAGATTCCATTCTTTGTGAAAGGGCCCTTATTTCTTTCTATTTATTCCTCATGCCCATCTAAACCATGCAGAGAGAAATGAATTTTCTTTTCCTCTCATATCCTAAATCTTTTGTCTTGTTTATTTAGCCAGTGCCTTAACATGTTTAGCACAACGGTCTAAGCACATTAAATCTTTCCATCCGATTATTTAAGCTGGCTTGTGATGCTTCAGTGATCATCCATGAAACAGATTATCTCTAGTAAGCTCAAACATCTAGTTGAATGAGCTTGGTCTTAAGAGAATGTAACTAGACTAGTGTAATACTATGATTTCCAATCTTTCGTATTTACAGGGAGATTCTTGATTTTGAAATTTGAACCTCCACGTAAATAGCCTATGTGCTAAATAATCTGCAAATTTGCTGCAAGTACAGATATAGTCAAGTAAGATCAAATTGCAGGGAAAACTTAGTCTAGGTTAAGATA
This sequence comes from Musa balbisiana, assembly GCA_004837865.1. Lineage (NCBI taxonomy): Eukaryota > Viridiplantae > Streptophyta > Magnoliopsida > Zingiberales > Musaceae > Musa > Musa balbisiana. The sequence continues at coordinate 9,841,401 of CM017196.1, read as the reverse complement.
TTATTGGCCTCTAGTCTTAAAGTTGGTGAAAAGGAAAGGTCAACGACCTCCATTATAACTTCATTTCATATCCTTTTTTTTTCTTCTTTGATGTGCATTACATAGAATCAGTCGAATCCTGCCCAACGCAAAATGATGGTGGATCCACTAGGTTGTTAGAATGATGCCATCATTTGACAATTAGGTTCTTCAGGTCCCACTGGTGCCATACTGCGTCATGCATGTATTATTATCCCTCGTTAGGCTTGTCGACACACAACTCATGAACTATTGAAAGGAAGTTGAGCAGATGGCACAGCTGACCATACAGGAACAATTTTCAGGCTAAATGGTTCATGACTTGGTGCCAAAATGAATAAAATTTACACCTTGCAAGACAAAAGACTCATTTCATGACCAAATGCGTCTGTTTGATGTTGTATGTCTCTGAAAAAGCATTACATATTGATCTGCGTTTGCTTTGACACACTTTGTTCCATATATGTCTATGATTGTTTTGCAGGGCACTTCGATTTGTCTTCTATCATCTGATGTCAGAAAGCTTCCCCCCGAGGTTTCAAACATTCAATGAACTAATGCTTCACCAAGTAGCCACATCAAGAGGGCAAGAACTCAGGAGAGACACATTAAACTCGCTATCTGCTTAATCTTATTTCAGTTGGAGCAGAGCAACATGACTATGATTGTTTGGCGGGGCACTTCGATCTCGTCTTCGACGACCCAATGTCAGAAAGGTTCCCCCAACTTACCTACACTCAGTGAACTATGCTTCATCAAGTAGCCACATCTTAATTGAACTTTGGGCCAGTGACATATCTTTACTTGAAAGCTGTGTGAAAATAAGACCAAGACGAAGAAAAGGTGGGAGAATCCTTCAGAAGCTTTTCTAGGGTTCCAGCTTGTGCTGAAACCAGGAGTTTAACATGGAGAAGTGAGGGTCCTCAGCCACATGAAGTGTGTCAGAGCATGTGAGGCTTTTGGTGTTGAACTCTCCAAAGCAAAGAGAACAAGTGCTCTCAGGACATTAATCAATAACTCTTCTAACCACCCCAAAAATATTAAACCTGCAGTAGTTTTTAGCTTGTTTCATACAGAGAAGATGAACTTTGACTTTATCATTGCATCTTCCAGCCATCTGCCATAAGAAGACATTGGCAAAAGCTCTCGGTCAACCAATGAATGGCATTGACTTGTAGATACTTGGAGTTTTGAGCCTATAATAATTTTATTGGGATGCTGGTGACAAGATAGTGAAGTGTTACAAGTATACAGCACTGCAGGAAACTATGGATGGAAAGTTTTTACTGTCTGTAGAACAAGAACTGAAGAACTGTTTTTCTTTATAGGAAGGAAATAATAAAGGGAGAGTTTGAAAAAAAAATGGTTTCTCTCTTTTCTCAAAGAGAATCTCATGTATTAATCTGAACTTAATTCATAATAGGGGGGGGGGGGGGGGGGGGGGGGGGGGGGGGGGGGGGGGGGGGGGGGGGGGGGGGGGGGGGGGGGGGGGGAACCTCACAAGAATATCGTTTATAATATAAACAATTAATAAGTTGATGAATATCTCTCTATACAGATTAAAAAATAATTTTATAAAATTAAAAATCAAAAAATTGTAAAAAATAAAATAATTTAATTTTTTAAATAAAAGATAAATGATGATGACGGGATTTAAGTCTAGAACTTTGCTTTATAGTATCAAGGTTTTGAATTTTTGGTAAGAAGATATGGTACATCATCAAGACCAATATTTGAGGTGTAATTAGATCTTTATTATGAAAAATATAATTTATATCATTATTTTCTGATAATATTTAAGTATATTAATAAAAAATAAAATAATTTAATTTTTTAAATAAAAGATAAATGATGATGACGGGATTTAAGTCTAGAACTTTGCTTTATAGTATCAAGGTTTTGAATTTTTGGTAAGAAGATATGGTACATCATCAAGACCAATATTTGAGGTGTAATTAGATCTTTATTATGAAAAATATAATTTATATCATTATTTTCTGATAATATTTAAGTATATTAATAAAAAATAAAATAATTTAATTTTTTAAATAAAAGATAAATGATGATGACGGGATTTAAGTCTAGAACTTTGCTTTATAGTATCAAGGTTTTGAATTTTTGGTAAGAAGATATGGTACATCATCAAGACCAATATTTGAGGTGTAATTAGATCTTTATTATGAAAAATATAATTTATATCATTATTTTCTGATAATATTTAAGTATATTAATAAAAAATAAATTTAAAAAATTCTGCTAAATTAATGAGAATAAAAGAAATATTGGTCGAGTTGATGTAAATAGGTATATGAAAAAGAAACTAATAGTTGTAATATCTGAAAACAAAAAAGAATTGTTAGACTGAGTATGCTGGAATTATTTATTAGCTATATACACCAATATAAAATTCAACTTGCAAAACCCTTCTTTTTCGTTTTTTTTTTTTTGTAGGCTCCAAATAAGCCACAGGCCCATGACTGGCCCACAAAGCCCACCGATGGGACATCGACCTCACAAGAATATCGTTTATAATATAAACAATTAATAAGTTGATGAATATCTCTCTATACAGATTAAAAAATAATTTTATAAAATTAAAAATCAAAAAATTGTAAAAAATAAAATAATTTAATTTTTTAAATAAAAGATAAATGATGATGACGGGATTTAAGTCTAGAACTTTGCTTTATAGTATCAAGGTTTTGAATTTTTGGTAAGAAGATATGGTACATCATCAAGACCAATATTTGAGGTGTAATTAGATCTTTATTATGAAAAATATAATTTATATCATTATTTTCTGATAATATTTAAGTATATTAATAAAAAATAAATTTAAAAAATTCTGCTAAATTAATGAGAATAAAAGAAATATTGGTCGAGTTGATGTAAATAGGTATATGAAAAAGAAACTAATAGTTGTAATATCTGAAAACAAAAAAGAATTGTTAGACTGAGTATGCTGGAATTATTTATTAGCTATATACACCAATATAAAATTCAACTTGCAAAACCCTTCTTTTTCGTTTTTTTTTTTTTTTTTTTTTGTAGGCTCCAAATAAGCCACAGGCCCATGACTGGCCCACAAAGCCCACCGATGGGACATCGACCTCACAAGAATATCGTTTATAATATAAACAATTAATAAGTTGATGAATATCTCTCTATACAGATTAAAAAATAATTTTATAAAATTAAAAATCAAAAAATTGTAAAAAATAAAATATTTCATTTTTAAAAACATATAAGAACCAAAGTACTAAAGATACAGTTATAAAAAAATATAATATATAATTAATAATAATCAAATAAAAACTAAAACTTAAATACAAGTGTATATATAATGTTTTAATGAAATATTTAGGGTTGGTTTGGAGGGTCGGCCAAGCGAGCCAACCCTGTAGAGAGTTCCACAAATTATGTCGGCCATATGTCTTGATAGCCATACAGCACCCACCGACACAAGTGGTGGGCGTGGCATACATAGCCAACCGACCCTTTTAATCTTCAGGTCCCAGCCCTCGCGTTCCTCATATAGCCCACCCTCACCAATGCTGGCTTCCTATCTCTCGATGTGGGACTATCGTCCTCCACCCGCTCCTCTCTTCCTCGATCTCGCGAGCTTCCTCTGCCGGGAGCACACCCATGCCCAGCTAATCATCGGCGCGAGCAAGGGTTTCTTTGCGTTAGGGTTCACCTTGTGGGGGAAAAAGATCGCATCGTGCGTGGGAATCGGAGGTAAAAGATCGCATCTTGGATTTCTTTGCCGCCGGTATCTCTGTTCTAAATTGGATGATTATATATATGATAGGTTTAGTTCCTCTTCCTTCAAAAGAAAAACACAGGTTTAGACTTGATTTAGTGAGGTCCAATCAATATTGTTGACCAGTGCTTTAGACATCAGTTAGACCTGGGAGATTGAAAGCTTCCTCAGCCACAGCAATTGCTGTCATTCAAATCGGATAATAATAATTTATTGCTCCTTCTAATGAGAAAAACAAAATAACACTTTGAAGTTTTAGGGACACTAATATAGAAGATTAGTGCACTGTAAAGTGAAAAGAATTCATGTTTTACACACCCAATGAGGCTTCTTCCTTTCCAAACTGCTGCCTGATGCTTGGAAAGACTGAAGTTTACAATGAGATCTGCAACAGTAGAGTTGCCATATTTATTTCTTTAGAGGAGAAACACTTTTGAAGCAGTATATACAAGTTTTTACATCCTTTTGATGGGACAAATTCTGGCCTCGACACCATCCCATCAATTTCCCAAAGAACTGAGGATGAAGAAGATATGACCCAATCTTTTGTGAAGATTAAGGATATTTGTTTGAAACAATTTGAGTTCAATAACTTATTTCTAGTTGTAGTTCATGTCTCTAAATGCTACATGATCTGTTTAAGTGACCCAAATAATAAAAAATAATCCAAAATTTGTTTTATTGGATTATTCTCCAACTCAAACATTTGATAATGCATAAGAGAGACATTCATAAGAAGATTTGGTATAGAGCCTACTCACACAAAAGCATCATCATTAGAAGACCAGTTTCAACAGCTTAATCACCCACTGGCACAAGTATTGAAACTGATTTTTATTGCATTGAGCAATGATATTATTTTATTTGATGAGATTGCAAGTAAAATTAATTATAAACTGTAAGCTGTAGAAATCAAAAGTTTTAGACTGACTAAAACTGAATATATAAAATATAATTTTAATAATTTTAAAAATAAACATACCAATATAATTAAATCGGATGAATAAAAAATTATCTTTAAATAAAAGTTTTAGATATCTTGGATTAATTATTTAATTAGATGAAATTTTTTATGAAGAACGAGAGAAGTTTTATGTGATCATTGGATATCTTTGATATGCAAAAAAAAATCATAAAACAGTTTTACATTTATATCCATACTCAACAAAACCTTGAAAAACTTAAAAACAAAAAAAAATGAAATACTCATACTCAGCAAAATCAAATATTATTTTAGTTTTATGTTTATTTGACAACCATCCATTAGAATCAAGGATGAACTCTAACATGTCTCTCTGACATAAAAATATTTTTTTAAGAAAAAAAATATTTAATCAAATCGAGACTACAGGAACCTTCAAAGGTACACAAATTTCCTCATCTTATTGGGGATTACAAGAATTTTTTGCTGCATTAGTAAGAGAATGTGCAACATTATTTCAATCTCTATTGATGTGTAAACTTACCAAACACATTAATTTTCTTGGCTAGCAGTGATACATCTTTACAAAGACTTATTAAAAGTCAAGAAGTCAGAGTCAGTATGATAAAAAATAAGTATCAGCTTAAGTGAATCACTCCTTGACGAAGAAAGTTTGAAGTTCCTTATGTTTGACTTACCTGAGTCCATCCCAAATCGGTCAGCATTCAGTCTCTTGGGGATTGGTGGCAAGATATCTTCTGCTTCTAACAAATAAGGTTGAACCTCGGGAATCCTTGAAATAGAAATAGAAACTCATAAAGAAATATGAACCATCACAAGGTAGAATCGACGGTCCTAACTAGCAGAACTGGCTTCAGTTTGCAACAGTAATCGGTGGATGACATCCTTCAGAAATAAGATTACAGAACAGCACATCACGCGGTAATTAAGGCTGTCATCATCAACAACGAGTGAAGAAAACAAAGAAAAATACTCACATACACAAAAAGCATTTGCGAGTGTAGTCTTGTCATCCTTTACGAGGCTACCGCCAGCGTAGAAGCCGAGTTGCATATGCACAGAACAACAAGATGTTGGAGAAGCCGAAACCACCTCCGCCGACCGATCCTTTGCCTTGTGGGTAGAATTCCTAGCAGAAGGTGCCGATGAAATCGATGATTGCCAATGTAAATTATTTGTTTGCACGAGGCATTCTTCCCGTATTAATTCTTAGATGTGGCTGAGCTGATCCAATTCGAAACCTGCCTCTTTGTCTTCAAGCTTCTTTGCTATCTTCTCTTTGAGTTGGCTTACGAGGCTGACAAATGCACTGCGAAATAATGTAGGAAAAATAAGATACCAAAATTCTTCTGCAGAAAGAGATCAGTAAATACTATTCACTTTTCGGCTTGTGATGCCTCTAACAATGCCCCATTTGTAACCATTGCTTGCAGACATACATACCATAGCATAAATGAAAGGAAAAAAAAAAGATACAGGAGCAATTTATTTAATTTATAAATAAAATAAATTTGATAGATATTTTCCCTACGTAAAAAGCTGTCATATGAAAACCATCTACTAAACGAGGAGGAAAAAATACAAAAGAAATATATTATTAAAAATTATAAATCTTGATTGTATATCTTAAATATTCATCTCTATAAAAATAAAATATTATTAAAAAATATTATCAAAGAGAGGAAGATTATTTCTCAAATCAAGGAAGATATCTATTTTTTTTTTTCATTCTTATACTTTAGCCTATTAAAAGAGACTATAATATTATAATGCATGAATAAAAAATAGATCAACGAATTAAATTAGAGCCAATTGGATAGTTCAACATTGAAAATGAAAACTTTTTTAAGCATTAAATTTATATGTTGTGAGGAAAAAAATAGAAATTATTTTCTTTTCTCATCTATTTTATTCTCTTCTTTATTCTTTATTTTATTTTGTCATTGTCTGCCCACCTTTTTCTCCTCCTATCAAATCGCTGTTACTAATGCATATTGGAAGTGTAATTGCAATCCCTTCTCGACAAAGGGAGCAATTATCTTCCCTATTTTAAGGATATTTTACGAGAATATATTTTTCCACTGAAACTAATATATTCTTAAACGTTTAATTGCTTCAAAAACTTTATACCTGAAGCTTTGTATTTAATGATGACTAATGTTGAAATCGACAGAATCGGCAGAAATAACTATTTCAATTTAGAATGGCAAATATGCTGTTTTTAAGGGAAATTTTGACAATAAGCTCATCGGCTATGTTTTGTTTGCTTGGCTGCCGCCACCTCCGACAACTCCGCCGCCACCTCCGACAACTGCATGTAAGAGCTCCCGCCCATCTCCACCGCCGCCGCAGCCCTCCTCGCCAGCTCCCGCGCCTTCTCCCTCCGCGCCCTCCCCGCCTCGCCTACCGACTCGGCCACGACGCGCGCCAGCTCGGCTGGGTCCGGCACCGCGTCGCCGCCCTTGCATGCTTTCACTCCCGTCCCGACCTCCTCCTCCAGCAGCCTGGCGTTCGAGAACTGGTCCGCCCCCATCGGCCACGTCAGCAACGCCACCCCTGCAGCCACAGCCTCCAGCACCGAGTTCCACCCGCAGTGGGTCACGAATGATCCCACCGCCGGGTGGTTCAGTATCGCCACCTGCGGTGCCCACCCCTGGATCACTAGCCCCCGCCCCGCCGCCCGCTCCTCGAACCCCTCCGGCAGCGGCACCACGCCCCTGGTCGCCCACACGAACCGCGCGCCGCTTTGCTCCAGCCCCCCCGCGAGCGCCGCCGCCTGCGCGGGCGACAGCTCTGCGAGGCTTCCGAAGGCCACGTACACCACCGAGCCCTCCGCACAGTTGCCAAGCCAAGCGGCCACCTCCTCGGCACCGACCAAGCTCGACCCGCCACGCTCACCGCCGCCCCCGGGAGGCGCCAGGGGCCCCACGCCCCAGACGCGCGCGTGGCCGAGGTCGGCCCGCAGGTGTTCCAGATATGGCTTCTCGATCTCGGCAAAGGTGTTGACGACGAAACCCCAGCTGCCGATGTTGGCCAGAAATGACTCCTTTATGAACTCCGACAAGGGGTCGCCCTCCTCGTAGCTCCGGTAGATGCCCGAGACGTGGCGCCAGGGGTAAAGGGGGGATCTTGGGAGGGAGGGGAAGGGTACGAGCTCGTCGGGGTCGTCAGGATCCGATATGTTTGGCATCCGGCGCCACAGCGAGTGGACAACGGCGAGGCAGAGCGCGCCGGAGGGGCTGAAGACGAGGCGGGGGATTCCCAGCTCGGTCGCGAGGCCGTTCGTCCAGCCTAAGAAGAAGTCAGAGAGGACCGCGGTGGGGGGATCAGCGCAGGAGCGGGCCCAGCGGAGGAGCGGGTCGTGGAGGCCGCTCAGCTCGCGCATCAGGAGGCGGATGTCGAAAAGCGGCCCAGCGTCCTCCACCCCGGGGGGAAGGTTGGTGTTGTCGGGGAAGGGGAAAACGAGGGGGGCGACGGCGGGGCAGCGAGCGAGGAGCGGGGAGAGGTGGGGAAGGTTCTTTGGGGTGACGACGATAGTGACGGCGAAGCCGTAGCGAGCGGAAAGGAGGTGGGCGAGGTCGAGGAGGGGCAGCATGTGTCCCGCCGCCGGGAACGGGACAACCAGGACGTGGACCCGCCGCTGCACGTGCGCCATGAGCCGGCGCTCTCCGTACAACTCTTCCGTCTTATCTCTTACGAGGACAGCCGTCAACATGCGCGTGATGTCAGCGCTGACGCACACACGCACGACGGTACCGTCGAACCACAAAGCGACGACTCGGTTTACGACTCGATGATGCGGCGGCGTAATTGACTTAAGTCGCGACATGAACCACGGGGTCTCGAGTCGACCCCAGAATCTAGGTGTTAGATTTATGCACGGAGGCATCGCAACCGTTTAGCCTCACGCCGAATGGCCGACGAGTTAAAGACGGAAAATTTTGGCCCACCGAGCACGTGTCTAGCAGCATCGATTTTTGTGACACGTAGATGGTGCGTATGTCAACCGTGCGGCACATCACTATCGGCCACATGGATCGGGGGAAGTAAGAAGACAAAAGAAAATACCAAGGCCGAAGGAATGTGATGATGGTGCCGATAGATCCTATATATTCATGAAATAAATAATTGATGTGGTTTGAGCCGTGGGTTCTGGTCTCCCTGACCATATAAAGAAAGACGGGTTCCCAAGACGCCTATTTTTGGGAACGACAGTGATAGCGTCTGTTTCGGTTTGAAAAACTTGGGAGTCCCAAGTTATCTTACTCTTCCGGCATGCAGTAGTAGTAGTAGTAGTGGATCTTCAGATATTTTTTTAATTATCATTAAAAAATATTTATTTTAATAAAGATTCAACATGTGGTAGCTGACTTGAGGACCAAAAGAATCGGATCAAAAACTTCACCCAATCTTAATTTTTATTTCAATTAATTGAGAAGCATACATGTGGTAACAGACTTCTCGTGTAAGTGGCTTGGAATCGAATTGAACTATTCAAACATTACCAATATTTTTTCCCGATGAATTATGATTATATATTTTTATTTAAAATAATTTTATGATGATTGGTCAACTAAATTCACCATTCATATCAAATATCATATTATTTTATTCTACATATTATAATCCAAAATTACTATAATACTTTACCTAGGATCTCTTATTGATTGAAGCTAATTATTGTTGATAATAAAAAAATATAAAATAAGAATGAAGCTAATTATTTATAATTTTTTACTGTTAATATTTTTTAATAAAATTATTTTTGATGGTGTTATGAGTACCGTCGACTAATGGGTCGACATGATTTGTTCGTATGGGTGGCTCAATCTAAAGTGGTCCTATTGGTGAGTTCGGGATGATCGGGCAAGTAGTTTGAGATCTTAAGGTTTCCTCTAGGGGTCAAGTCGTCCAGGTGTCTCATGGTTGTGTGACTATGTCCTAACAACGGGGTCGTGCTAGTCATGAGTGCCCTACAGGCCAATCATGTGAGTGATGACACGTGTGACACGCTACATCCCTTGGGTCTTTATATAAACTCGGCCTAGGTGCATCCCTTGGGTCTTTATGCCGAAGTGAATGGCTCGGGAGCGAGTCCTTTTTAACTCTTACTCATCCGAGGTGTCACTCTCGGGTTTTCAAATCAAGTGCATAGCTACGGAGCATGTAAGCTTGGCAGGTGATGGCCTGGGTCTTCAAGTTAAGGTGCACGTCTAAGGAGCGTAGGGACTCATCCTAGGTGCAGCCCTCGGGGCTTCACGTCAAGGTGCATAGCTCGAGACTAAGTCCTTTTTAACTCTTACTCATTTGAGGTGCCACTATCAGGTCTTCAAATTGAGTGCACGACTAGGGAGCATGTAAGCTCGACTTACGTGATAGCCTTAAGTCTTCAAGCCGAGGTGCATATCTAGAGAGCGCAAGGACTCATCATAAATGCAACTCTCGGGGCTTGACACTGAGGTGCATTGCTCGGGAGCTGGACCCGCTAAGGGGTTTGACTGCATAGGAATGGTAGATTGGACTTGCTAAGGGTTTGACTACGTAAGAGTGATGGATTGGACCCGCTAAGGGTTTGACTGAGTAAGAGCGATGGATTAGATCTATCATAATACCTGATTAGTAGTGGTAGATGATGTCCCAATGGGTGGCACTAGTTGCTGCTAGGGTACTTTGCTCAGGATGTGATACATCGTCTTGCCCTTAGGATTTGTATCACCTACGAGGTTCATTTATGGGGGAAGCTTTCTGTTGCCCAAAAGTTGAGTATACTTAAGAGTCATGTTTTTCTTTAGGTTTCACTAGCATGTGGTGATTAGAGATGCGACTTCTATAGTGGGTCTAAATTTGGCTATCATGGGTTGGGGAATGGATTTACCTTGACTTATATTGCTACATTTTGCCAATAGTGACTACCAAGGTTTGGGTCGCTGAGCTACTCTTGGAGCTATAAATAAAAGAAACAGAGCTTGAAGGAAGTTACCGAGGACGAGGCATAGACGTTGGACTCGTCCAAGATTAGACTCAACCTCATTGAAGCGGGGGTCCAAACCCATCCAAAGGTTTGGCTCAACCGCATTAAGGCGGGAAACTGAATTTGTTTGGAGTCGGACTTAACCGTGTTGAATGTGGTTTTTACCATTGCGAGGCATTTCACATTCTCCTGCTCTTTTTCCTCCATCGCTGCTTTTGCTGTTGGCTATTGAACACTTGAGCATAGACCACGATGTTTTTCTCTTCCAGCGAAACTCCATCTTCTCCTCTAGGGTCATCATCTATGGACGATGATCTTCCGATCACCTTCCGTTCTCTTTCTCGGTGCTGGGGGGAGGGCATTGAAAGGTCGACTGCCTCATCTTAGAATGTGGTCGAGGTGAGCTCTCCATCTGTGAGGAGAGAGCCTTCTGAGACTCCCATTGTCCCACGAGACCCAGTGCAAGTGAGGGAGGCCCATGACTATAGTTCCGTGATAACCTCACGACAGTTGGAGGTGTTGCGCAATCGTTTTCAAGTTTCGTTGAAGTTTGTTATGTCTATCCCTGGTGAGGTTTGTCCCTTCCATCATCTCCCTAAGGGGGTTATGTCTCTCTATCGACGATGTGGAGGCGGGGTTACGCCTTCCTCTTCCTTCAATGGTGGCTTCTTGTTTGGGATATTGGTGGATCTTACCTTCCCAAATGGCAGCACATTCTAAGCATTTCTTAAGCGTCTTCCTTAGGGCAAGCGACGATGCGGGGGTGGTGCCATTGTTGAATCATAAATTTTGATGATGAAATTAATTAATGAGTTTATAAACTAATGAGCACTTAAGATAAGTGATGTAGGACTAACTTCGATCATGGAAAGATAAATTGATCGAAGTAGGAGAATCAAACGTTAGGTCGGAGTGGATCATGTCAGAGATCGGGTATCGGGCTAGAAGGATTGGACATTGCACTAAGAACAAATGTTGTGAAAGGTTAATATGTCAATGAATTGGGCAATATACCGAAGAAAAGGATGACGCACCAAAAGTTTGAACAAAGTGTCAGATGAACCAATGGCATGCCAAACAATATAAGATTCATGATAGTAATCGTTTGTGTCTCGATCGAAGTAGCTTAGAGTTTAATTGAGTTAGTTTTGGTGTAACAATATAAACTTGATTAAGGTTCCATTGGGCTTGAATTAAGACTAAATTAGGCTTATTGGAAGGTCAATTCAGTGATCTGAAGTTGAGCCAAGTGGTAGAACTGCTTGTGAGTTAGAAAGTACGTAATGTACTTTTTCGAAAAACCTGATAGTAGTACTACCAAGGTCAGCGGTGGTACTGTCCAGTGTCAAGTGGTGGTACTGCTAGAACACGGTCTCCGAAACTGTGTGACAGACGGTGATACCGTCAATACCTTGAAAACCTAGGGATTTAAATTTTTAACTTCATTTCTTAAACCATTTGAGGCTTATAAATACTCATCTCATACTAGTCTCACATTAGTTGAGGAGTAGTAGAATCAAGGGTTTATAGGTCATTAGCATCACTATTATTATGTGATGTGTCTTTTGAGGCTCACCTTGAAAGGAGTAATTCATTTCTTAAACTATTTGACGCTTATAAATACTCATCTCGTGCTAGTCTCACATTAGTTGAGTAGTAGAATCAAGGGTTTATAGGTCTTTCTTATTATGTGATGTGTCTTTTGAGGCTCACCTTGAAAGGAGTAATTAATACGAGTCCACCTAAAGTAGATAATTCCTTGTGAGTCTTCATACTTGTAGCAATGATAATAAAATATAAATTAATGATCATGAGCCCTCGATTATTGGGGGGCTTAATAAAGTCAGATAATTTCTTACAAACCTTTGTTCTAAACTCATCAATATCTAGAGCTCGCGGATGGTAGGTTGCCGAGGGGCCTCGGCCGTCGCCCCCTCGCTTGGGCCGGCCTCGCCCTCCCTTTGGCTCCCCGCGGCGCGATCTGTCGGGGCACTCGCAGCTTCCGCCGCCTCGGCCGCAGTCCCCTCGGGGCCCTTGCTTCCGAGCCCCCGCGCCCTCTTCCGAGGGCGATCAGCCTCGATGTCCACTGGGGCCTCCCGCGAACCAATCCCCGCCGCGGGCAATGAGCAGGCCGACGAGGCGGACGAGACCTTCCCCCCGCACAGGGCTTGAAGAACCACCATCTCTGCATAGAAAAGCCGAACAACGGTCAGCTAACTGGGTAAGTCCATGAAAAGAAACCCTAAGACTACCCCATAGAGCATACCTCGAGTCACCGGGCTTAAACCCGCCTCAACAACCACGGCTCAGACATGCTCCGGATGGCTCTGGAGGCTGGAAGGATCTCTCTAAGCCTCCGGAGCCCTCGGCGCCCCTCATCGTCCAAGACCGGAGCGGTGTTGTCTATCACGCGCGCCCCCCAACGGACCCCGAACCCCTAATCCTTCGAGCGGCTGACGAAAAAGAAACGCCCCTTCCACCCCTTATTACTGGAAGGGGCCCTGCTCACTCGGAAGCCCGCTCGAGCGGACAGATAATAGCCGCCCGACCCCTTGGAAAGGCGAAAACAGGAAAGGAAGAGGGGCCGGGTCGGGGTTATGTTGGCGTAATGGCATTCCCCCAGGAACGCCACCAGGTAGTGCCATGAGTTTGGCGCCATCTAGGACGGGGAGATTCGCCACCAAGAAAGGCAGGAAGTTATGACGGGGTGCAGGGGGAGGCGTAGCCCGACCTCAAAGGCATCAATAGTAAGGGCAAAGCCCCCGGGAATCGGGTCATACGCCCGCTGGCCGGGCTCAGGGACAAGAAGGACGAATTCCTCCGGGATGCTATAGAGGTCCCGGAGACGACTTAGTGATGACTCGCTCACGGTAGAGTCGAGGTCATGCGGCCACATTAGGGCCTCAAGGGCCCGGGCCGCCTTTTCGTCGGGGGACGAATTGGGATTCGACGCAGCCGCCATGTCCCCGACTTTCGCCAAGGGAGAAGACGAAGGGGAGGGGGAAGAGGACGCCATTCTTACTGACCTTTAGTAAGAAAAGAAGAAACGATCGACGCAAGCGAAACGATGGAGTCCGAAGCAGCGCAACAAAAGCAAGTGAGGAGACCCCCCAGGGGCTAGCCATACGATACTTATAAACAGGATCTCGCCAAAAGCGGCGACTCTTCCCCTCCCGAGATGTGTCGCATCGGAACGACCAAACGTCACTCAGCCATAAATGCGGCTCACAGGAACGCCCAATTAACGCGTCACGCGTGGCAAAAAATGGGTCCAAAGCGTCGGACTTTTTGAAAACCGACAATTCGCGAAAAGCGGCCTGCCAGACTTTTTGAAAACTGGCGATTCGCGAAAACCGGTGAGTCGTGCCCCTCGGTTTCATGTTGCCCGAGGCCACACCAGCGCGGCCTGCCCGCCTGCGTCGTGCCCCTCGGCTTCATGTCGCCCGAGGCCACACCAGCGCGCCCTGCCCGCCTGCGTCGTGCCCCTCGGCTTCATGTCGCCCGAGGCCACACTAGTGCGCCCCGCTCGCCTGCGTCGTGCCCCTCGGCTTCATATCGCCCGAAGCCGCACCAGCGCGGCCTGCCCGCCTGCGTCGTGCCCCTCGGCTTCATGTCGCCTGAGGCCACACCAGCGCGGCCTGCCCGCCTGCATCGTGCCCCTCGGCCTCATGTCGCCCGAGGCCACACGAGCGCGGCCCGCCCGCCCGCGTCATGCCCCTCGGCTCCATGTTGCCCGAGGTCACACTTGCGCGGCCACCGCATTCTCACCACATCACCTCAGATCCGCAATTTCCGCAATCCTCGCGGCGAACCAGCTCTTCTCAGCTATCGTAGTCCCATAAACCCAAGGCCATGCTTCGTGCCTCCCTACGGCGACTAACGCATAGCCTCCTTTGGGGGGGGAGTATGATAATGGTATTAATTATGATAAGACCCCCGTGACATCAGCTGACGCCCCGCGCCTCTGATGGGCTGACAACCCCTGGCCAGCATGGGCCGGAACGCCAACCGAGGTCCATCAACGACCGGTCAGACTCGCCTTCTCACGACACGCCAGCGGCAATGACAGACGTCATCAGGGGTACGATCCTGCTCCCAGCGGGCAGGTGCATCCGGTAAATACCCTCGCGTTCTAAGACGCTGGGGGAGGAAAAAACACTCTAAAAACCATTCTTCTCCACATCACTAACTTGATCGTCGGAGGGGTCAGGCCGAGCTTCCGACCCGACCTGTGTGCAGGGACGAAGACGAGGCGTGTCTCGCCGGACGTACAGGCGGGGAGCCCTTTCCCGGAGGAAACGACGTCCCCTCTCCTCGGCCGAATCCCCCAGTGGGTCGACGACCTCTACTGCCTCAAGGAACCCCCCAGAACGAGTCGCGTCGGCCCCGAGGCCACGACATAAAGTTGTTTACCCCAACAATTAGCATCACTCTTATTATGTGATGTGTCTTTTGAGGCTCATCTTGAAACGAGTAATTCATTTCTTAAACCATTTGATGTTATAAATACTCATCTCGTGCTAGTCTCACATTAGTTGAATAGTCGACTCAAGGGTTTATAGGTCTTTAGCATCACTCTTATTATGTGATGTGTCTTTTGAGGCTCACCTTGAAAGGAGTAATTAATACCGGTCCACCTAAAGTGAATAATTCCTTATGAGTCTTCGTACTTGTACCAATGATAATAAAATATAAACTAATGATCATGAGCCCTCGATTATTGAGGGGCTTAATAAAGTTAGATAATTTCTTACAAACCTTTGTTCTAAACTCATCAATATCTAAATCTAAATTTAAAATTTATTTTTATTTATGTATCTAAATTCGATTTAGATTTTTCTTTCCCCAAATTTGAGACAAGTTTGATTAAAGAATATTTTAATCCATTTTAAGCGGATTGCATAAACCCGACTATAAAAACCCAAGACCCCTCGAAACTTCCCTACCGTCGTTCCATTGGTGGGTCCCGCGTGCTCTCTAGAACGTTTTCCTAAATCGTCTCATTTACATTGCGACAGGTAAGTAATAGAGGGCTAGATATCCTTCCGATTTCAAAAACACGAATCGCCGTTGGATAGACCGGCTGGATCAGCCCTTAAAAATGTCGGTCGATGTCACGTCCCATAAACAACCATTTGATTGGGACCCACTCTTCGGGTCCTTGGGGAAGCGACATCACCCCTGAAGTTTTGCTTGCTCACTCGGTCCTGCTGGGATGATGTTAATCGATGGCGTTCCTTCGGTCCCGTTTTCTTTACGCATCCACTGTTGTGCGACCCGCTGTAGTTTGCTGCCCAATCAGCTTCTGATCAGTTTCCTTGTAAGTTCAAGAACGCGTTTTCCGCTGACCGGTCCACCCCGCTTCGCGCCCCGAGCACGTGCCGACCCGCTTCTTTCGTCGCCTGGAGAACCGCTGCTTCGCGTCGCGACAAGATGACGTGGCGGAATTGAGGGCCCGAAGCGGCGGGCGCGGCTCTTGATGTGCGCCAGCAATGTCTGTGGTGACTCGTGTCGTGTCATGCGTTGGGACGTGAGGCGACGACTTATTTGCCCCAACGCCTCGCGTGGGGAGACAAGTCTCTCTGTGGCAATCTCATTGCCTTTTAATGGCGGACGGTCGCGATCTCTTCTTCGTCACCGACGATCTATCGACCCACTTGTCCGCTCCGGCCTCCTCCTGGTCCTCTCCCTCCGCTTCCCGTATCCCCGCTGCAGTCCCGGACTCCTTCGTCCCCGTCTTCTCGTCCGGCCCCTCCTTTCGAGACCCAGACTCCGACTCTAGCTCCGGCCATTCCGACTACTCTGACGACGACCATTCCATCCTCTCCCTTGACGTCTTCCGCCGCCGCCGCCTTCGCCATCAGGAACCGTCCTTCGTCTACGGCACTGCCATGGACCACCCCTTCCCGGAGCCCTTCGGTTCCCCCGTCTTTAGGGTTTCTGTGGGACCCGAGGAGATCGGCACCCCTGCCTGCCTCGGCGTTGGGCTTAGGCCACGGTTCGACAGGGAGGAAGATGACGACAACACTGCGGAGGATGCAGACAGGGAGGTGGTTGTTCCGGATTGGGCAACGGACGACTTCTTCGTCGGGAGGAGGAGCTCCCCTTCCGATTCGATCGAGTTCTCGAGGGCTCGGCCAATGGATTCCTGGGATCTTAGGGTTGCCGGATTCGACTCTGATTCAGATTCGGATGAGCAGATCGTGGCGATGGGCAACGAACAGATTGTTGCGATCGGCATGAATTCCGACGACGGCGAGGAACGGTACAGGATCTCCGACGATTTAGGTCTCCCTTTCTGTTGGGAAGGCCTCCAACTGGGTGACGACCGGAGGGATGACAACGAGGGGTTCGAGTGGGAGGAGATCGATCGTCAGGACGAAGAAAGGGATGTTCTTGGTATTATGGTTCTTGGCAATGAGGGGAGATCTGATGAGATTAGACGATACAGTGATGATCAAGTTGAGCATGAGCATGAAGGATTGGTCAGAAACGTTGATTGGGAGGTCCTTTTGGCCGTGAACAATTTGGGAAGGATCACTTTGGATCCTGATGATGTCGAACCCTATTTTGAGGATCAAGACGGCCTTGTCTATACATCTGATTACGAGTCCTTCGAGGTCTTGTTCACGCAATTCGGCGAGCAGGATAACAATCCCAAGGGTAGCCCTCCAGCGGCGAAGTCGGTGGTCGAGAACCTCCCATCTGTTGTCTTGATGAAAGAAGACACTGCTGATGTTGATGCAGTTTGTGCGGTTTGTAAGGATGGGATTCTGAATGAGGAAAGAGTTAAGAGGCTGCCGTGTTTCCACCATTATCATGAGGAATGCATCTTGCCATGGCTGGGGATCCGCAACACCTGCCCCCTCTGTAGATTCGAGTTGCAGACAGACGATCCTGAATACGAGAAGCAGAAGGCAAGGAGGGCAGATGCGAGTGTTATCCTGCATAATGAAGGTCGGCTCAGGTATGATTTTGAAATGTTACCTGAAGCTGACAACCTATAGGCAAAGCAATTCTATCTTATATGCACGCTAGGTTATGGTGGACTTCTATTCTGACGTTGTGTTGATCTATAACATTTTTTTTTTGGGTTATAGAACAGCCCTCATATTGATGAGGTATTTGTTAGAGTTCTGTCAACTGTTCATTTGGGAATTGGTCTTTCATGATGCTACTGTATATCAACAACAATCTGAAGAAATATGGCTTGCATAAGTACAATCTTTCACAGTTTATAATTTGTTGATTTTTGATGCAATATATGTTTTTTTGTTCCAGGTTTTGTAATTGTTGGAATTAAAGCTGAGCAGTTGCTCTTGGTTGATTATTTATCCTGTTGTTTTACATTACTATATTAAATTGGTTTAATTGGTGAGATCAAAACCTTCTTGCATTGTTATATCATGCTTGACGACACAGGAGCATATGATTCTATCAGTTAAGCATCCTGGATTGGAGTCAGTTGGTTTCATTAGCCGCTCTCGTTCATTCAATTCATGGAGTTCTAAGATAATGTGGTGCACAAAGCTGTCTCTTTTTTTTTTGAACTGTGCAAATGGGAATCTGTAGATTTATGTCATCTTGTTATATCTTATCTGTATGCAGAAATAATGTTTTTTTTATACTCCGTGATATCTACAAAGAATTCTTTATGCTGATTGCTGAAATATCTCAAGTGGTTTATGGAAATGAAGAGTTCTAAAATTTTCATTCTGTCGAGTATCTTTCTTCTTTTTCATTCTTTCTTAGATAGTATATGTATGCTTCTTATTATAGTCTTGAGTGTGTGTGTATTTGCTTCTCATGGGTCTGATTACAAGTAGGTCACATCAACTTTCACTGAATCTTCTTCTCTCTAGCTGAGTTTGTTGATGATGACTTCATATGGAGTTTCATATTGATTTTAACATTGTTTCTCATCAGACAGTAATTGTATTGGTTTCATTCTGTTCTGGATATGATCTTGACATACCCTTAAATCAACAGCTGGATCATTGTTGTTCGGTTTAGTTTCGCACAAGCAAAACATACATACTGCTCGGGAGTCGCTTAGTTCCAGCCTTTCTTCCTTATCAACATCATGTTTAGATTATTTATTTTATATCCAATTACCACTTTCACTGAACATTACCTAATGTCTCGATCTCTTATTTGACATCACTTTGAAACTGACTCTTTGATGTATCTCATCCTATTACCATTATCTTTGGAATTTGATTTAATGTTGCCGTGTCCTCAGCCATCAACTGTGCAAATGGTTCAATTTTTCATTAGATGTTGAGACCAGCCTTGTTTATAAAGAACACACACAAAATGCTTTGAATATCACAGAATGAACACTTAACCTTTCAATATACATTCATGCATTTGTCAGCATATTTTGATTTGGTAAACAAAAGGCATGTTGTGAAATCCAATATATAGGACTTTACATGTTAGATTTGTTTTCACATCCAAGATTGCATTAGTCATCAAGGAAAGAAGCATGTGACTGATAGAAAATCTTCTGCTGGGTTCACACATTGTGGGCATGAGCTAAGCTTGCCTGAACAAACACATTTTTCTTGTCTGGAGTTGCTTCTGTATGTTTGAGCATGACAATCGGTGGAACATGTTTTTGATGTGACTTGACTGTAGAAGAGTTCTAGAATGATAGCACTAAACATAAATGGAAATATACTTGCTTTTGAGCAGTGGCTAGCCCTAAAGAGCCAAAGGTACAGCAACAGAATTTTAATTTTTCTTCCATTGTGTATGAGAAATTTGTGTAATGTTGATAGGCCTACTCATTTTATTCTTGATTATGTTGGTATCAGAAATTTTTATTTTATTGTGTATAGGATGAATTTACTAATCATTTACATGATAGATATATGTTTTTGCATATTATCTTAGTTGATGATAGTATAAGTAGAATTAATTAAAAAATTAAATAGATATTCCTTAGAAACTAAAGATTTTAGATAAGTATGAGTAAAACTGAATATAGGATATAATATTTATAATTTTAGGAATAGATAAGAGAATATAGATGAAAAATAAATATATAAAAAATTAAGATATTTTGAATCAATTATTCAATAAAATGATTAGATGATATTTTATTCTGCAATGTGCAATGTGAATGAATGTGGGGAGAATTGAGGCAACAGGAAGTGTGAGGTGACACTTGAGATTGCAGACCGTTATTCTTATAGGACACTTAGGACAAATGATGAGCAAGTGACGTCTTTCAGGGTGACGCATCTCCTAATATCTTCTACGTAAGTGCTATATATATATATATATATATATATATATATATATATATATATATATATATATATATATATATATATATATATATATATATATATATATATATATATATATATATATATATTGCTGATTTTTTTTTCCTTTTAGATCTGGATTTACTAAAATAAATCCTGTCTTCTTAAGAACTTGTTGAGGAAAAATATAAGAAATTTAAAATTAAAAAAAAGAATAAATAGACCAATGATTAGAATGCAATGATGGCATTTCTTTGTTGTGAATTATGATTTATTCATTTCTTCTTTCCTCTTTATTTTGCATTACATAAGGTATTTAGTTATTGCATGGGATTGTTTTGGGTCTCATTCTCAACTAAATGGGTTGAGTGCTGCTGTGGGCCGAATCCATCGCAACTGGAAGCAGCAAAGATGACAGACACGGCAAATTGCAGAGCTTCCTCCACCTCTTGCTGCCCTGCTCGTTTGATCGCCCTTCGTTCATAGCGCGCATGAGCACCACCATCTGTCTCGATGCGTGAGCGTTCGCCACATGCTTGCGAGTCTGCTCCGACCCACATTCATGGAAGAAGGCACCGAAAGATGGTAACAGACACTTGCCGCCGACCTGCTTGTGAACCTCAACCTTCGTCGGCTGCTGCACGGACAAATCAAAGGTGTAAGTTCACAGCTGATGAGGTAATCATTCCAAGATCTAAAAGCTACGTATACATGCTACTGGAGTTCTTTTTCCCGTCATATGTCTTTCTGCTTCAATTTTTGCTATGCATAACTTGATCTTCTTTTCTTTTACCCGTCATAGCATGTTATAATTTATTGACTAGTTTTATGTTAAGACGAAGCTACTTTTCCTTCGTGTTCATGTCTCACCCATCTCACCAGTCGCCCTTTCGATTGGAGACATTAGTGAAGCAGCTGATGTTTGAATAAACCTTGACTTGACAATGATGTTAGCAAGAGTTTCTTGCACCTGTTACAAGCAGTTGTAGTAACTCTGGAGAGGAGTAGATACAGAGGGGATCTTGATTTGATGGAGCAGAGAAGACTGGGTGTGGATGAGGTGCGGCCGCAACCCGCACTGGGGTGTGTACCACCGGCTTTTGCACCTCCCGGTGGGGGTCACCACTCGGTTTTGATGCCCCTCCATGGCAGACACAGGGTTAGAAGATCGGTATGTGGCGGCATCGAAGTGACCACCAGCCATGGTCTTTTATCCGTATCTTCCCCCTCCTCGGAGCTTTTAGTTTCTGAAAGACTCTGCACGAAGCAAGTTGCCTCCATTTCAATTGTGTCATACGACGGCATGTGTCACCAGGAAAATGAATGAAGTTGGAGACTAACAGTAGGAGGGTTGTCTTCAGCAGAAGCAAACTTGATGTTAAATCTAATCCAACAAAAGTGCCTCCATCTTAATCCCCTAGAAGCCAATCCCAACTTGGTTGTTGTATACTTTGTGTAATATATATGTATTTGTGTAATATATGTATACATATATATTACACAAAGTATACAACAACCAGTCCACCTTTACCTGTTCATGTATGCCTCCTTTGTTCTAGAAAATAACAGTGTATCTCTGTCATGTTTGGTAGTTCTTTTATTTGTCAAAGAAGTTATCATAACAAAGAAGAAAAATTCATTTTTTTGTAGGTCAGTTATATATAATCAAATAAAGTGAGATGATCTGTGAATAGAAGGAGTTATGAAGAAATGGGTATAAAAAAAAAATCCATTTTCTTAAAATTACTTTACAAAAAATAACTCAAACATATAGAGAATATGACTAGTTAACACTGTAATTAGAAATATACAGTATGCAATGGAAGACTCGGCCCTTGCAGAAGTTCAGACATGCAACAGATGGTATCCTCTTACATGCAGATTCCTCAACATATCATTAAGATTATTTTTGCAGATCAAAACATTTAGATTATTTTGATCTAAGAAACCAAAAGATTTCATCAAAGAAAACTACACATCAGTTATGAAAATTTGCCTGGATGCAGAATCCTCAACATTATCCCTGATAACATTTTTGAGAATAAGAATCGTTCAGTTGTTTTCATGCACAACAGGAAAGAAAAAGAGAGTAGATTTTGTATCCGAGAAACAAAAATCAGAGAGAAGAATGATGTTGATCGAGAGCAAGGACTGACCGAGAGCATATTTCAAGATGAGAAACACTTGCCGTACAATGAAGAGTCACAGCATATTTCAAGATGACTGCTGTCTTCAACCGCAGGGCTGACCGAGAGCAGCAGCTGAATCCCAACTTGTTCGACAAGGGAGGGTGCTCAGATGAGGTAGCCGTCAAATCCAGTCTCCTCCGTACTCCAGAAACTCCAAAAGACCTCAATCATGACCACCGTGCTCTTCCTGCACTGTGACCGAACGCATCCCAGGAACAGCACTTCAACGTATGCTTTCAACGCCTCCATTGTTTGTGGCCTTTTTGTTCGTCCTCGACACGTACAGCCCCGTAGCTGAGATGAGGAATACTTAATTCGAGATTGATAAGTATTTATTTGCCTGCAGAAAAATTTGAAGGATAAGTTTCGTTGGTGGGTGCTGTTCGAGGACAGGCGATGGGAGTCAAGATGTGACTTAAAGATGGCAACAAAGTCTGCCTCTGATGCTCCACAGCAAGCACCAAATAACACCATGTTTTCGTCACTGCAATCCTCCTCTTGGCTGATGCCAAGTAGCCTGAGCAGTTTAGTCCACAAGTACATGGAGAAGAACATGTTGCCATGCATCACAAACCAGAGCCATCCCCAAGATTTCCCTGTCGTCCATCCAAGCACAACACTGAGACAGTGCTTTTGGAGTTTGGCTCACTGCCAAGCCATCATCATCATATCTCGGATTACATTGGTTTGACACATGGATGGTGAAGGGCAATTTGGAGTTTTCATGAGGGCCACAAGGAGGAAGCATGGCAGCATTGGTGAGAGTGATGGTGGCTAAAACATGTCAAAGTAGATGACAATGTTAAGTGTGAGAGACAAGATGATACATGCAGATAAAGTGCAAGATATCACCTGCTGCAAGCCTGAAGAGAAAGGAGAGTCATGTTATGGCTTCTCCAGAATGTGCATGAGGACAGACAACTACACAGTGAGTTGCTGTTGATCCTGTTGTTCGATCTGATTTTGAGCTCACCTTTGGTGGCCAAAACATCTCAATGAAGTATAAGAGACAATATGATACATGGAGATAAAATGCAGAAATCATCTGCTGCAGGCGTGATGAGAAAAGAGAACCAGGTTCTGGTTTCTCCAGAATTTTCACGAGGACAAACACAAAGTGAGTTCCTATTTGATCTTCTTGTTCTATCTGATCTTTAGCTCACCTTTGATGAAAAGGTTAAGACAAAAATCTGGATCAAGTGATGTCTAACAACAATGCATGACCAAATGCAGTTCCAAACACACAGTGAGTTCCTTTTGATCTTCTTGTTCTATCTGATCTTTTTTAATTTAGTATCTAAATTGATTAGAATTCTGGAGAAGAGCCAATATAAAAGACAAAGTTTCTTTCAATTTGGAAAAGCTTGGGAATGGGATGACACTGTGCACTAGCCTCTATCACATCAGTTTGGGCCCCAAAGCCATGTTGACAATGCTATAACCAATGACATAAGAGAAGTGTTTCAGTGGAGTGATCTCTCAGATGCTGAAGGAAAGGAAGACTCAATGGCTCTTGGTTTGTGTTTACTCTAAACCACAGAAACCTGGGAAAACCTGCCTCTTACATTCTTCTTTCCTCTGTTTTTTTTTCCTGTTCTCACTGAGCAAACCTCCATTCATCTGTCCAATGGCAAATAGAGCAGATGTTTGCTGAGGGTATCAATCCTCATTACCTCAAGATTCAATATGCAAACTAGTTAAATGGCAAAGGTTTCAAAGAACTTCAAGAAACACTGAAATGGATTAGTATATATCTTCAAAAGCTTGATGTAACCAAGTGACATTAAGATATTTATGCTCTTGTTGTTATAATTATAAGATGAAAGAATGAGAGAAAGGAGCATAAGAGAGGCCTTTGGCAGTATATATATAACCATTAAAAACCAATCGGTTGCACTTGGCATAGCAGATGTTAAGAAATCATAGAAGATGTTAGGAAATGGCATGAGAGAGAGAGAGAGAGAGAGAGAGAGAGAGAGAGAGAGAGAGAGAGAGAGAGAGAGAGAGGCTTTGGCAGTGTATAACCAACCATTAATAACCAATTGGATGCACTTGGCATAGCAGAAGTTATAATATCACACAAGATCTTGCAAACCAGAATAAAGTAAAGTAAAAGAAAATTGGATCCATTCTACTCCAATTCTGTCACCATTGACTATTCATCAACTTTAGAGAAAGTGACTCACATTGCCAGTGCCTCATCACACTTAAATTGTAAGCCATGCTTACCAGATAAAACAAGCCAACATTTCTGAACCCTTCTCTTTCACATGTATACCTCCTAAAACATCCCCTTCCTTCCATAATGACACCCCTCTTAAGGGTTTATCCACTCCACATCTACATTAGAGTTTAATATGAATTGGATCCTTTCCTAATTGCATTGAGTATTTAGAATGACTGGTCATCCAAGTTTTCGAGAGTTCAAAATTCTTTATTTATCGGATATTTAATTAATATTTATGTACTCTTTTACTCCCAAGATATGTGTAAGACCCATCCAATAAAAAATTACTATCATCCGCAGCCACAAATTGACCCATCCTCCATCATCCATTGCTCCACCATGACATCAAGATCCTGCTACTCTCGCTATGTGCAGGGGTGAATGCCCTTCACTGTTCTCCAACCAGCACTTGGTTTGATGGTAACAGCACCTGATGGCTGTGATGAACAGCACATCACTGTTTCATCACCATCGGGCAGTCATAATGGTGAACAAAGTGTCCATCATCTTCTACCTACCAACCTTGGGGGAGAGGAACTACTGCCTTCTGCACTATATATTAACCCACCAACCTTCAACCCTTCCTCCCCTTCCTCAGGCATCTGCTTGTAGCATCTCCTTCCTCCGTTGACTCCCCTCTCCCCCCTCCTTCTCTCATGCAGAACATTATTACCATGCACCCTGGAGAGATTGCCAGCTTCGGCTACCTTTCACCTTCAGATTCACCTGCTTTCAGTGTCACCTCCCATCTTAGCAGCCTCTTTGGACCTTATCTCGCACAGCAACTCCAGACCACTCCGTTGATGCACTGCCTCAGTAGCAGCGCAGCTTGGGATGAGGCAGGCGGGCAACAACTGAGCGTAGCAGAAGAGAGGAGGAAGAGGAGGATGATATCGAACAGGGAGTCAGCTCGGCGGTCGCGGATGAGAAAGCAGAAGCACTTCAGCGAGTTGTGGACGCAGGTCGTCCACCTCCGGTCGGCGAACCGGCAGCTCCTCGACGAGCTGAACCGAGTGATGAGAGAGCGTGATCGGATCATGCACGAGAACGACCAGCTCAGACACGAAGAGACCGAGCTCCGGAAGAAGCTTGAGAGGTTACCGGCGGTGTTCGGCTGTGCTCCACATGGTTCAGAGAAGCTTTGATGAGGGGGAGATGCTCTTTTTGTGTGTTCTTCCGTTCCCCATTCTTCGAATTCTCTCTTTGTGCGGCATGAACATTAGAATTCCACCTAAATAAAGATATAGAATGTGTCCGACGAAGTTCGATTTGATCTCATCAAATTTCCAGATCAGGATGGCTGGAACTTCTGTTCGACTCCTGTCCAGTTTCACCAGTGAGAGATGGCAAGCAGCTTAATGAACACAGAGATGAATATGAAGTATATATGTTGATCCAAACCATTAAAGTTCAGTAACAACAGATGGATGGAAGTTTATCCGTAGAACTCGAACACATCTATATTCTAATACATCTCATTGACCTATTGACTTTGTTGAGTCTGTATTACTAATCTAAAATGTTTAAGCTCAATTTAGTAATAATATATCCTTACCAATCAACAGTATCACATCAGGGTTCAGAGGAGCTACCAAACTGTGATCTGATAATGAAATGATATAACAAGCAAAACTGTTCAAGTAGTTGTAGTAGAACAGAGGAAAGTTGCAAGTGGAAGTGGTTTGATCACGGTGGATATATCATGCAACAGTACCCCAAAAGGAAATGTCTTCATATCCTGTTCAGGTCTGTTGCAGGTTGTAACCTGTCCCAAAATAACATATGAAAAAGTACAGCCAAAGAGGAAAGACTGCTCCCTAACTTTGCTTTGATCATGAATACCTGGCCTGGTCAAGGTTGGGAGGAACAAGTTTGCTTGCCCTGTTTCAGGTAGCCTCCTGCAGCATGTGGACATCACTTGTTCCCAAGCTTGCAAAAATCCTCCTTTTCTTGCAAATAAGTGAATTGGAACTGTCAATCCACCCAACTTCATGTAAAAGTTTGGTCACCTGAATCATGCTCACCAAATTCTCCTTTCTGCAAGCAACTGTTCTTTTGTGCCTCTCCCAAGTCCAAAAGAGGTATCTTGGATTTTATCTTTACACTTCTTTCTGAAGATGCCAGTTGGTTAAGGTTGTCATTGTTACATGTTTGTACAAGTGATCTTTGCAATTTTAGCAATATATATTGCTTTTCAATCACTATTAGTCCTGAAATTTGATCTGATTGTGCACTTTGGAACATGAAAGACGGACTTAGAAGTAACTTGATCATCTAGCAAAATTGATATCGTCCGAAAACTTTTTATTAACAAACAAACAAGAGTAGAATATTGCTAGCATATTATATAAGATGGCAAATTCTATATAACTGCTTAAAACAAAGAGGAGTCAGTACATTGCCAAAAGCTTCATCAAGCATGAAACATGAGAACTGAACTAAAAGGTCTTTTAAAGTAAGGAAAAAGAGGATCTCCTTATCAAATATCTATTTAACCTTTATAAAAAATTCAGAGAAGTACCATTGATAGCAGGAGACAAAATGCGTGCATTTAACCAATCAGTGAAGCTAGCATGAAAATTCAAGAGCTTAGGAACATTGATAATGTCACTCCACAACATTCTGAAAAACCAAATAAAACATCTTTGCCATCTACAGTTTGCTGACTTACAACACCTGACTATAAAACCTGTAAATCCAACTCCAGATCATTCCTTATGATGGAAAACCAAGATGCCAAAAACACAGAACACCCATCTCACAGAGTGAGATCACATCAAGTTTCCTGGTACTAGCACTCTATTACTCGAGATAAACATATTAAGGGTTCCTGATAAACTAAGGATGTACTCGAGCTTTATTAACTAATCCAGGTTCCCATGACGTTGAGGATGATCACGAGTTAAATACAATGTCCCAAGTTGTCTCCCATTCTAGCTAGAAAAGAAGAGGTACTTGTTCCTCTAGTTCCCCTTCATGCCACACAAAACACTTGCAGCTTGACGAGCAAAGTAAGTTAGGATGATGTCTGCACCAGCCCGTCTAAGGCATAACAGTGACTCCATCATGACCTTTTCCTCATCAATCATTTTGAGAACCCCACCAGCTTTTATCATTGAATACTCACCAGACACCTGTAACAACAATCAGAGATACTAAACTTTGGAATTTAGGATGTTACGATCATGAGTTATTATCAGAAAAGGATGTTACAGATGCCATTGGGTCCAAGTGAATAGAGCTAATCAGCTGTATTACATGGTACATATTAAATAATTTGCAGTAGCCATTCCTTTGCGCAACTCAGGAGTTCAATATAGGGACCGTACTGGTCATGGAGCCAGAAAACATAATAAATAAATAAATAGATTCCTGCTTCAAGAAGTAAAGAAGGGTAGAAATTTCCTCTAAAAATAGACAAAAAATATCCACATTTGGAGTTCATTAACATGCATAGTTTGGGTCGGGTCCATACTAGTTTCAAATATTATTCAGTTTTTGGTGAAATAGACAAATTTGTTCAAGTTAAGAAGAGATTCTCTGTTTTCTTAAGTGCCCACACCTACAGAGAGTTCAATGCACCAAGCAGTAGTAACAGAAGCATGCTAAACATAGCAATAGCTGCACTCAGATGAAAGCAGGCATCAACCAGTAATTTAACTTTGAAATGAATCTCCTATAAATGAAGAATTGTAGAAATTTTTTTTTTTTTAAGATGTGATACTGTGAAATATTTATAATTGTTATCCATCCCAAAAAAGAAGGTATATCAAATTGTCAGCAACTGAATCTGACTTCCATTGAAAATTAGGACACCTATGTCTGGTATTCTTTATGATAAGTTAAGGACAATATGTATGTGAATTCCAAAGCTAAGGATGTGTTTGATGCAAAAAAAAAAGGTGATGCAGAATACAAAAGGTAGAACTTACCTGATATGCAGCTATTGGTAAAGAAGAATTATCATGAAGAAGACGTATAATGTCCAAATACGGCAACCCTGGCTTTACCTGTGAGACAGAATTACAGAGCTCCTAAACTGAAAGCCTAGAGGAAAAGTACAAGGACATGTTCACAAGACATGTCATAGATTACATATGAAGAAACCAACTCACCAGAAGAATATCTGCCCCTTCAGCCTCATCTGCCTCAGTTTCTACAAGGGCCTCTCTATAGTTTGCTGGATTCATCTGGTAACTTCAATTAGAAGAGGTGCACTTAGTTTTGAGCAAGAAAATTAATCAAGTTGATGAAATTTAGAAGTTATCAATTAGTTACATACGTTTTCTTGTCCCCAAAACGTGGATTTGAATCCAAAGCTTCCCTAAATGGACCATAAAATGCACTGGCATACCTGTTTAAATGCATACAAATAATAATAGTGGTCAGGATAAAGCTACTGAAACTTGGAATTTGGACCACTTGCAACGTAGTTATCAACATTGCACTAAAATCCCCAAGAATCCAAACCAATCTAAGAACAATACTTTGCTGTGTAGGACATTATGGATACATCCTGGAAACCTTCAGCATCAAGTGCCATCCGAATTGCTAAAATTCGACCATCCATCATATCACTAGGACTAACAACATCAGCACCTGCACGGGCCTGTATGTGAAACAGGTACCATAAACTCACCGAACTGCTGTTCACAACAGTAATATAATAAAAGCACCTAAAATAAACTTTAAATACCTGCGAAACTGCCTGTCTGCATAACTGATGCACTGTTTCATCATTCATAATAACACCTATAGTGAAACAAAAGGCAAAACATATTAGTATCAATTTTTTTTTATTTTGTTTCCTTGTACATGTTTACTTGTTTGCAAGAGGTTGATTTGTGTTTTGGTAAACACCAACTGACTTGACAAAAAATCAACATATGCAACAAATCCCCCTCCTTCCAAGATGTATTGAGTGCAAAGATGCAATACATTCCAACAGAGATCTTTAAAAGAACAGAGTTCTCCTTGATCAGTCAACAATTGCATCCCAAATGTGCAATTTATTATCAACTAAATTTGGGATAAATGAAGAGATATGATAAATTATTCCTTAATATTTATGGTCATATAAATTTGTCTCGATGCTGCACATTGCATTCCCTGGTTAAATAAAAGATGATTGCAACTGTAGAGACCACTTATTTTGTCTCATTTTTTACCTTAAAATGTAAATTATTCTTTTATCATGTAATGTTATACAAGACCTGTAATCTTCTTGTCCAGCATAATTTACTGACAAGAAAGATATGAACATCAATCCTCCTTATCTGGATTCTATAAATACTTCCATTAAGAAGTGATTTTATCCATGTCTAGTTTGAAGCAAATGTTTTCTATCATGTTTTTCTTACCAACCACTAGGAGGAACTAATATCTCATCGTGGTCCAGTTCCTCATCCATATAGCATGAGTAAATTTCTACTAACTTTAGTTAACAAAAGGCTAACATATGAGTCTTGTACCTGATTTGATAATAAAATGACACCAAATTGATAACAAGATGAAATTAAAATGCTGAACATAAGTACCCCTTACCATCTTCCCTCACGATTCCATCATGCCCATCTGAGGAATAGGGATCCAGGGCAACATCAGTGTAAATAACCTAACACATGCTGAAAATTTTAATGGAAACCACAAAAATGCAAAACAATAGTGGACAACGAAGATGCTCACAATGTCAGGGTATTTGTCCTTAAGAAGGCGTATGGCTCTAGGTACTAAACCATTGTCATTGTATGCTTCATCTCCTGTTTGTGACTGAACCAACAAAAGTCGCACATTTCATATCAAAAGATATGAAGGATTCAAAAGACAAGCAATTCTCAGAAAGAAACCTTCAGTGCATCAGGAATTTTAGGAAATAGCACAAAGCTGTTAACACCAACATCCCGTGCCTTGTAAACCTGCAAATAGGAGTATTTAATTAAGACCATTAAACTCTGCAGGCACAAAGACATTCAGAAAAGAAAATAGGCTGTCGTAAAGGAGTAAAAAAAAACACATTTGTTTTATTTATACAGAGAAAAATTCTCCTTCCTTTTCTGTAAGTAAGAGCACAAATTCCCACAAGTTTTCAGGGTATTCCATCTAATGATATCCTTCTGTCTATACGATGTTAATTGTGCTAACACTTGCAGCAAGAAACATCTATAAATTTCTTATAAGTGTAAGCATTCCATCATATCAAGGAGGAAAAAAGCGTAAGCACCTCTTCAAGAAGGCCATGTCTCCATCCCAACCTAAAGCATCCGGGCATAGCACCAATTGGGACATCCTCTTCACCTACAGATGCAGCAAGTCGACACAGAAAAATCAATTATTTTCCCAGTTCCTTGTTAGATTTTTGGTTCAATTTCTCATGCACACATAATAGACAAACAATTACAGAAGAAATATTCCCATCTAATGGAGAAACAAAAAAAAGTTAGAAAGCACACAAGGATCTCAAAATTGCCGCCAACCTTCATGGATAAAAAGCGGATGAACAAAATTAGATGGTGACAGAGTTGTCTCC
Source organism: Musa balbisiana (assembly GCA_004837865.1). Classification (NCBI taxonomy): domain Eukaryota; kingdom Viridiplantae; phylum Streptophyta; class Magnoliopsida; order Zingiberales; family Musaceae; genus Musa; species Musa balbisiana. Next base: position 9,810,489 of record CM017196.1, on the reverse strand, counting down.
TGGAATGCGGCTCTTAGCGCAGGTGATTTCCGATTGCGCCGCGGCCGCCTACTTATTGGCTGCAAATATGAGAGAAAACAGCATGCATAAAATCTATTATGTCGCCTATTCTCAACGCCACCAAGATGCGTTCATACATACAAGTGGTTGGACAACTGGTGTTCCCTTGGGGCCCTGCGGCCTATATAACGGGGGAGGGTCGGGAAATTTCCCGGCGACTGCTGCAGCTTCGCACTCCTCGATGCTCAAGCCCGAACTTTTCACGGACACCTCCTTCTCGCTGCTGGCCCTGACCACCGCAAGCGGCCTCGCCTTACTTCCCCGCGCAACAGCGACGTATGTCCGAGTCGACAGCGGCCTCAGGCCAACGTAGATCTTGTCATCTATGCTTCTCACGACTCCAACGTTGCCCGGAGCTGGAGAGAGGATCGAAGCCATTGACCCGCCTTATTCAACAAATTCCTACAGATCAAGAGCACGATATGATCATTCACTTTGGCAAACCAACAAAAGGCTGTCGGGCATGACGTTCTGCATAACATCAGCCGCTCGGTCGATCGTCACGGATCCCAGATCGATCTCGTCTCCAAAAGAACCCATTGAGGTATGATACCAACCACGGATTACATGGGGATGTACCTTGACGACGGTGGAGGAGGAGGCTTTGATGAAGGGGATGGTTGGGCTTCACCGGCGAAGGGGGAGAGAGCTGGCCTTATCTACCGAAAGAACGGGCTCGGCTGACTAGGCTCAGTCAGGCTGCAGGATAATTTGACCGCGTTTCGCGTGGCGACGAGTTCTCATTCTGGGAACCACGGGCATCCACGTGATATCCCGGTGGGCCCCGGTGGTTCTGCCAATCGCCACGTGCCTCGTACGCTTTCCGCAACCTGGTACGATGATCCGCGGCGGGAATCCCAATCAGCCAATCATCGTACTGAAGCCCCAATCTCTTTCTAATTCGTGTCACGGCATAGCAATGCGTAGTACCGCATAGAAAAATTATAGAAGGATCTTTTCTAAGCCGTCCATTTTATCTAATTATACCATCTCGACCGTCCGTGTATTTGGTCAAATTAATATTTTGATATATATTTATTTTACGGTCAAGATTATAGAAGGTAATAGAACCAACGGTCAGAGATGGATCCTTTATAACTTATATGAACTGTGTACCCAAAGTAGATGGAGACCGAGTGCTCCCTCTACGGAGTTGGTGAACCACACCAACCAACTGCTGCATCTAATTGACCGGGTAGGAATTCGGGTCAGGCCCTCGCGGTGTGCATTTGAACAAGCTTTTGGACGGCTCGGCTGTTGTCGGCTGGCCGCCATAGTTTTATATCGAGAAAATGATTCTTTTTTTACTTCGTTGACCAAATACCCAAAAACTATACCGGCCTAACACGGTGCGAACCGAACCAATATATAAAGTGTCCTCGCTGCAGATAACGTTGTGTCGAATTGAATACCGAATGAGGTGGAATGTTACGTAGTGTCGGGCAGTGTAGTGATCGCCGTAGCCTGACTCGTACCTACATCGACTCCACCGACTTAAGGAGGAGATGTGGCGATGGCGGATCTTTTCCGTCTCCTCCAACTGGTGATGGATCTGACGGCCGCCGGGATCTCTCTCATGCTTGTGCTCGGGATCTTCGCCTTCGCCGCCGCCATCCTTTCCGCCGTCGCCTTCATCCACAGCTCCAAGGCCCTGCCCTCCTAATCCCGGTCGTGGGGTGTTCGAGGTTTCCTTCCTCTTGATCTCAGTGTTCTCTTGGTAGAATCGAGAAGAATCGCGTTTCTGTTTTAGGTTTAGGAGATGGGCGACTCTTGATCATTGCCGGTGTCGAAGCTGCGTAGTGGTTATGGTTCTATTTAGGGTTTTGTTCGATTGATTTCTTGGTGGAATCGATGAAAAGCTGCGGCCTTAGTTCCAGATGTTGGGCGTCTTGAATGTCTCGGACTTCATTCTTCCCTCTGGATCTCAGTGTTTTCTGGGTGTAATTGAAGAGACGTTGCCGCGTTAGATTTAGGATTCTGCTATGACTGATTTATCACCCATGTCGAAGCTGCATAGAGATTATGATCATGCCTTGGCTTCGTAGACTGACGATTGTATAGTTGGTGTTTGCTTGGTAGAATTGATGAAAGGCTGCTCCTTTAGATTGGAACTCGTGCAAGTCCCAACGAGTATTTCTAGCTTATTTATTGATGATTGGAGATAAGAGCATTGCCTTCTAGTATTTATTGGTGCATCAGGCTATAGTTAACCTTGGTCTATGTAGATTTAGCATACCGGATGTGAGGATGCATAACAATCTTGGTTACCATTCTGTTAATTAGCACACAAGACGAAATTAACAGATAGCACAGGGCATGATTTATTTTTAATTTTTTGCAAGACTTATTTAAGTAGTAAATTGATGATTGATAAACTCTTGTGCTTTATGGTCTAATGAATGCATGCATATCATGTGTCTTTGCCTTATTTCATTGCTAGTTCATCTAAATCTATGGCATAAACCATGAATCTTTCTTTGCAAGGGTCATCTGTTTTCCAAAGAAACATAAGGTTATCTTATTGGTCTAATGAGTGGAAGCATAACAGGTTTCTTGGTCCCATTTTGTTGCTAGTTCAATTGCTTGATTTTCCATATTTCATTGCTGGTTCATCTAAATCTATGGCATAAACCATCAATCTTTCTTTGCAAGGGTCATCTGTTTTCCAAAGAAACATAAGGTTATCTTATTGTTCTAATGACGGGTTTCTTGGTCCCATTTTGTTGCTACTTCAATTGCTAGATTTTCCATGTTTCATTGCTGGTTCATCTAAATCTATGACATAAACCAAGAATCTTTCTTCGCAAGGGTTATCTGTTTTCCAAAGAAACATAAGGTTATCTTATTGTTCTAATGAGTGGAAGCATAACGGGTTTCTTGGTCCCATTTTGTTGCTACTTCAATTGCTAGATTTTCCATGTTTCATTGCTGGTTCATCTAAATCTATGACATAAACCAAGAATCTTAATGGTGAGACACCCTGATGATGGTACTGATTGATGAGAAATTCTTGTGTGCTTTCGTGTTCTAATGAGTAGAAGCATATAGCATGTCTCCTGGTCCTTCTTTCTTGCTAGATCAATTGCTAAATCTTTCTTATCCATATAATTCCTCTATTCTCATGTTTACGCTACAACGTGTTGTTGCTTTATCGTGTGCTCTCTCATCTTCTTTACTTAAAAGAGCCTTCTACTGTTTGGCATTGCAGACAAGACTCCGAGGTGGTGTATAGGAGGAGATATGACAGCCGAGCAGCACGTTGAACTCCAGCATCGATGTGCTTATATCTATGAATAGCGATAGTGGTAATGCTCGTTCGTTCCTATTGATGGTTGTCCATTCACATCTGCTTGGTGGGCTTTGTGTAAAACAGATTTGAATCACCGTAATCTAAACTGAGTTTGAGCTCCAAATGTTCCTTATGTGACACAGATTTTAGTGTCAAAGGATGGGTAATATTCCTATCACACGCAACATCCCCGGAGCAAACGTTCCACTTCCAAGCCTATACAGCACACCTTAAGCTGCATTGGGCCAACATCTTTTTTATAAGCTCCAAGATGATAAAGCCTGAAAAGATTCTTTCTGTATTATTATTTCCTCATTTTTCTCTTTTTTTTCCGTGTCACCCTGCAGTGATAACATTTTTGATGTGATGTATTTAATAACGCCTGATGTGAGATCAACACAAATACATTTAATGTGATACTTTGATGAAATCAAGGCGGTTATATTACACGTTTGTAGAATGTGAAGTGTGACTCAGCAAGTACTTTGTGCAATGCAGCAAAGAATTGTTTGCATCTCTGCGTCGCTTCATCTTGTAGAGAACTATATACTCTGGTACTGCTACGTGTGCTCTATCATCTGAAAGCTTTCCCAAATGCTTGAACTCAATAGACATCAACAACCACAGGACGATCTGCTCAGCTAATGACTAGTATGAGTTCAGGCAGTCCATTATGATTGCGATGATCGGATTGTCATCGAATGCATTTCCCACGCTTTCAAATAAAATGCCCTCCATTCTTGCTTGTACCCCATTCAGGCATTTTAGCTCCTGCAATGCTTCCTTGACAGTCTTGTCCAGGCCTAGCAGAGAATTCCCGAAGCCACTTAATAATTCCGGCAGTGATGGTGAGCGTTTTGACACCTCAACCAATTTAACCTGGCATCACCAACACACGTTAGTGACAAAGGCATGAAAGAGCCAAGCCATATATAGATTAACATAAGCTAGTTTCGTCCTAAACCTCAAGATTGTGGTTATCGATATATCAATCTGGCATACAAAAATGAAACCAACAAATCACACATTCTTACTATTTTTCCGGAAAATTTGATAGGATTTAGAAGCAAAGAAATCAAGAAGTCAACATGATAGAACAATATAAATTCGTAATGTGTTATCAGCAATTTGAAACAATATGCATGCGGCAGCCTCTTAACACTACAAGGATGCTCTCACAGAAACCCTGCATAAGTTCACAAATAATACGTGTGCCAATTGTATGCATGCATGCAAAATATATGTTTCTACAAATGCAAGTGCAGCACAACTGCGTCTAATTTTGCTAGGTTATCTGAAAAGAACTGCATTTGGAATTCAATCAGAATCCAGTTGTTCAAAGGGTGAAAGCCAGTCTAGCTGCAATATTCAAGAAACATCAGAGATATGGCAGAAAAACACAGAGGAACCTGTCTGTCTTGCGGTATATTGGCCTTGTGTTTTGCTATGGCAACAGCTGTGGAGAACCCACCAATAGCATCAACCAATCCTCGAGAGGCTGCATCTTTGCCACTCCAGACCCGTCCTTGAGCAACTTCCTCCATTTGGTCCACCTATTTACAAATGATATTTTCAAGAGGCCAAAATAGGAAAAGAAGACAATTTATCAAGAAAAAACTATGAATTGCAACATCTTACAGTCATCGTCCGTGAAAAAGCTGCTTTATCTCGAAATAGCCGATAAGCATTTTGTGCAGACTTCTCAAAGAGTGCTGCTTCATCTGGCCTATAAAATTAAAAAAAGAATCACATTTTAAATGACATGAAGAAAGACACTACCTGGAGAGTGAATCAATACTCCTATGAAGCTAAGAATATCCTTACCCTGGATAACAAGTTCAGAATTATGGATTCTCCATATTGTGATGGTAATAAAAAAATATATATCAATTGGCAGTTGCAAAAATCACGTAATAAACTCTTCCATCTAGCTGGTATATTCGAAGCTAAATAAGACTCCACCAATATGGCAATTTATTGATGGCCCTAATTTAAGACATTGCATCACTTTTAAAGCAAAAATCCATTTTTGAGATAAGAAAAGTCAAAACCAGACTACTGGTCAACCATAAGGTTCATGGAACTCTTAAATACTCTGAATGGTTGCTGATGAGAAGGTGATATCTGTTCTCTTGTTCAAGTTAGCAAAGAATAGATACCAACATATCTTTGTATCGAGTATGGTGGAAACTCATGTACACATAAACCTGATTCAGTTTTAATCATGCTTCTGCCTACCTCAACAAACTGATTGCTTTACTAATTTAGCTTAAACAGTATTTGACTCTGATCTTGGGCAAACTAAAGTGGCCCAACATCAATTGCACATTCATGAAAAACTCGTACCAAGTGACTATGCTAGCTAGGAGACAGCATCGCAGAAGGTTCTTGGATATGTTAATGAGATGCAGCTAAGAAATTTTCTCCAAGAAAGCACAGATATTTACCTGAAAGGACGCTGATCAGCAGCATTAAGCTCGGCATATTTCCCCCTTGAAATGATCTCCTTATTGAATCCAATCCTTTCATATAGTTTGTTTAAGCTAAATCTCCCTGTGATGAATCAGAATATAATAACTTAGAAAACAAAAGGCACTGACCACATTAGTAAGAGGACACTGCTACAAGTAGAATTAACATTTTACTTAACATGTGATCTAGCAGTGAGAGCTAGCCATGTCATGCAAAGTGCAAACTATTAAATTCCTTATAAAATAACTGAAAACAAACCAACTAAAACTAACAAGGGTATATGGAGAGATCGGAAAAGGCCTATGTGAGCAAAAAACAAGCTTTGCTTCAGTAACCAGCAATTTCCATATCCAGGTTTGAGAACCTTGATCTAAATTCTCCCATAATGCATTGCGTTAACAATTCAAATGGTGGCGAAAACCAATGGTGCTTCACTGATTTTAGTACCACATCTGGGCTCCCTGTGAGTGCTACCTTGTATTATGACCTCAATGTAGAGAAATATGCCAGATTTTTCCAATATAAAACAAAGAAGCAGAATCCTGATAGAAATTATTAGAGATACTGTTAAAGGAAAATTCTTGAAGGATGGCGAAAGATAGTATTATAAATAGATCCATTTGTCAACAACCGAGATTGATGGTGACTGTTTGATGCTGATTTGTTTGAAACAAAATAGATGTCAGGGTTAAAACTGAATGTATTTGCTGAGTTTTCTTGTAAAGTTGTTTTCTGTTAGAGTCTCCATGTTGGTATATCTTGTTACCATGTTAAAGTGACAAATAGCAGACACAGCAAGTGCATTACTTGTGTGATGTGAGGCTTTTGCACGTGTTGAGTGTAATTGTGTTGTATTTGCTGCGACAGCAAGATCTAGGACAAAATTGATTGTCATTAAAAAAATGTCTGCTCAGGTGAGTGAATTTGCCCTTTGGGTTGACTTATGTCAATAAGTTCAACTAGAATATGGACGGGTCAATTTGTAGTTCACAACCAGGACTGGACAAGCCAAAAAAGTTCATGCAACATGAAAATAAGTTAATGTTGGACTAGATGGACCAAAAATAGGAGAGAAGAAAATCTGGGTAAAAGAAAACATATAATCAAGATTTTAGGTTCCCAAAGTTCTATAGTTTCTCTAGCATTGTTGGTCATAGTATCAGCAAAGTATGATCTCTATTTATCTTACCTTCTTTATTGCAGATAATCTCTCTAACCCTAAGACCTAGACTCTCCAGTTATCAACTCAATACCATCATCACCATGACCACTTCCATCTGCATACTCCTATTATGTTAGTTACCATCATATTGCTAAATTTCAAAAACAATATTTTGGGTTGATGAACCCAATGGATTAGGTATGAACTAGATATCCTAGTTATACGACAAAAGAATAAGGCTGAAGAATAAATTTAAGCTGACCAAAAGTGTACCCAACTCAAACATTTGGACTTGAATTTGAAGCACCAGACAATCAATTTTCAGCAAACCCTGCCAGTTTTGGCTAAAAACCAGTAGATTTCCACTGAAAACTGATCGAATATAAGTAATCACAAGGTGCTAGTATGCTAACCCAGTACAAGGCACTCGTCATTTGAGGATACCTTCTGCATAAAAAAAGATAAAGATTCCAATCTTGCATTCATGACTTGTAGTACCCACATATATCCTTCAACAAAAATATTTATTAGGATGAACATATGAGATCACAGCCAAAACACTTTTAGTGAAAAATGTACTTCTCTAATTACTCATTAGGTTTCGTAATAGTTACCAGAAAATCAGGCCACCATAATAATAGTTATTATCTCAAACAATTTTTACAAAAGATCTTGAGTGATGATTGCTTGTTCTAAATGAATTGTCTATGGCATAAAGGAGAAGCACATGCAATCTTAATACTGCAGTAGAATCTTAACTCCATATAACAATAAGTATATCAACCCAACTGAATCACCTGTGACAACTCCAATGGAACCAGTCAAGGTAAGTTTCTCAGCTACAATGGCTTCTGCTGCCATAGCCATGTAGTATCCTCCACTTGCAGCAACATCAGACATTGATGCAATTACAGGTTTAGAGGCAGCAAGAAGCCTTATCTCCCTCCACATTCTGCATAGGGTATTCAACAAATATTAGGTTGCAACAAAAACAAGTAAAATATTATACAAAAAAGAACAGATTTAAACAGAAAAAAATTGAGTATGATTTTGATATATGCAAATTATAGTAAATCAAGGCAGCAGCAAGAAGGAAGAAGAAATATATCACTTGAATATAAATGGTGTTCTTGCATATCGTAAGTACAGATTGATCATCTATACGCAACACGAGCACATGCAGCTATAGTCATTAATATACATAAGATGAATTGCCATGGCCTCCAAATTCTATTTCAAGGTATTAATCTCACAAGAGAAGATGACAATAATGGAGGGATATTCTCACCAGATTCAAACTTCTTTTGGCACTTCTACCAAGTATAGTGAGATGAGGCCAGCCGCCATCATCAAATTATCCATGTCTATCAACACTAAGAACAAATGGAATTATAGAATGATCACCAGCCCTTCTAGCTTGGGCAGTAAAGGCATCTGAGACCCTTTCAAAGGGTAGATTATTCGAATCCCCTTCTGGAACATGTCTAATTTCTTCAGCCCTTGGAGGTGGATGACTACCACATGTGGGGCTTGAATGTTGCACGTGTGATGCAGTAAAGTTAAAAGTACCACTAGGAAAAGCAATCCTTTTTTTTGCTTTTGCCAATTAAATGGCATCATGGGTTTCATGTAGGCATTTTAGGATTACTTGCAAATACATAGGTACCATTTACTTGATTTAGCATGCTTTCCAGCACAGCTCCTTGCATTCCATTCATTTTTCCATAACTTGCAGAGGATCTGCTAGTACAGGAAGAAATGACAATGTGTTGATCATTTTCATATTATAATCAAGACCCGAAATTAATGAATCACTTAGACGAAGAATCCATGGATAGACCAACTGCAGCATTACATCAATGAATCCCAGCACTTCTGCCAATTAAAATTGCTCACCTATGGTTATGGAAAACATTACAGAAGAAAGTGGAATTAAATTCATTCTTCAATTCTTAGCATGAAATCAAATGAAAACACACACACATACAATTTTAGGACTCCCTGATTTTGTTTGTGTAGAAAGATGCTCAATAACTTCATAAAGGTTAATCATAACAAAAAATGAAAACTTTCTCTGTGTATGCACTTACAGGTTTACTGTAAAATTTATCGAGGTGAAGGCATGTGTAGCACTTACAGGTCAGAAGCAAGAGCATCACCACCGGGGCTGTCAATACGCAGAATAACAGCCTTATACCTTTCTGACTCTGCAGCAAAAAGAATTACTCGATTTCAGTTTAAAGCTTTAACAAAAGCTTTCAAAAACTCCAGAATAAAATTTTAAATAAAAAAATTAGACTAACTTCTCAGAGCAGTGAGAATTGATATTCAGCAGGCAATGTTTAGCAAGTTGCAAACAGAGTTCGTCTTGCATGATACAAGGAAAACACAGAACATATATGTTGAGCCAAAAGCATTTCTTCACCTGCTCCAGATTCTACTTGGAAGAATTCATATCAAAAGTAACTTGGGTGTTTGACTGCATCAAGTATTTGGACATCAAACTCTTGTTATACAAGTCTATTAAGAAAAGATTTGAAACTGTTTCCACCACAATGAGGTCAGAAACAGAACCTTGCCACTTATAAATCTTTGTAAGATCACTCTGTGCATGAAGCTCCCACCAATGTGGGGTCTAGAAAGGGTCATTCTGCACAGTTTTATCTTTGCAAAAATAAAACTTATTTCCGTGATTTGAATCTTAGTCACTTGTCTAAATAATGTGGAAAATACTTGGGTTGTGTTGGAATGTTTCAAAGAACCCAACAGCAGGTTGGGGGCCTTTGGAGTAGTTGGCTGAGGACTCTTTCTTTAAATCAAAGGATTGCAATTTCGTACGGGGATGCTATTCTATGCACTGATTGATATGGGTGTATAGTGTGTCAGTACACCGGTATGTGTCGAAGACTCGAAGAGAAAGAAGAAGGAGAAGATGAAGGAAAGAGGTAGTAGTGGAGGAAGAGGAAGGAAGAAGAGGCGGTGCGGAAGAGGAGGAAGAGGAAGGAAGATTGTGACTCTTCTCTCCTATCCTAAGGAGTAGGAGAAGGCTTTGGAACCTCTTTCTACACTCTTATTACGACTAGGATTGATTAAGATTCTAGCTTCCTGAGTGGGACATTTGCTTCAAGGCTTTGGAACCAAGTAGGATTTGTGCAGCAAGGCTTTGGAACCTCTTTCTACACTCTTATTACAACTAGGCTTTGGAACCAAGTAGGATTCGTGCAGCAAGGCAACCTCCTTGCTGGTTTTTGGCTAGAACACATTAATAGGCTGAAACAAGTAAAGATCTTCCCTGGGCTGAAATATATTGTTTGAAGTGTGTTTACATGAAACAAATTGAGTGCGTTGCCTCGAGGGGGTTCGGCCTTTATGTGAGCATTTGCAATGGCCTAAATAGATGATTGAGGTGTAATAGTCCCTTGACTGATGCTAAGTTGTCTGGGGTTGGGTCACATCATAACATGTGACTGTTATTGTCGAGCCATTAGAATCCATTTATTGTGTCAATCATGTTACTCTTGTGTTGATGATATTTTAAAGAAAAGCAACTGATGCTGGTACACACAAGTATGTTATCAATTGTGGAGTTATGTGGTTGTTCAGTGTAAAATCAAATGCATAAACTAATTGTGGTTAATGAGCTTCCTAATTTTCCTTATTTTGTATCTTATTTTTACAAAATTGGCTGAAAATCCACTCAAAGTTCAAGCTACCGACCCCTAATCCCAGTTCAAAATTCCATGATTCTGAACAGTTCTCTCGAATTTCAGAGCTTTACCATAACTAGATTTCAACTGAAAAAAAGGTCAGCTTTTACCAGAGTGAACTGAACTAACCAAATTCTACCACCAAAGTAAGTTTCAAAGTGATCCCTGTTAACAATGTATTAGTTTCAGCAGAAACAATAAACTATATTTTAATCCCACCAGGTGCAACTAAGGTTTATATTCTTAAACATCTTTGTTGACTAAATAGCATACAGTACACGACTTATGCAAAGTAGAGAGGAAACACCAACAGATGGAAAATATTTAGACACACCCTATTTCAAGTTTGAATAGGATAGTGAATACGTACATATGGAACATACAAGAGACCCAATAAATTATATACTTATCGATCAATAAGTGCAATGTTCTAGAAAGTAGAAACAATTGGAAGAATGAGCATCTTGGCGATTCAATACTTGGCAAGTTATTGATAGCAGATTCAAGACATAAGATTTTTGACCTGAAAGCCAAAAATGTATTTGGTTGAATTGTTGAACGAACCTCTAATACTGCGAATCTTCTCAATCAGTTGCTCACTGATGATGCCAGAGCCAGAGATGCTCAATGGACTACGAGTGCGACTTATGCTTCCGGAGGCTCTGATTATGGCAATTTGATCTTTACCTCCTTCCAACCCAAGGGTCCATTTTCTTACATTAGAGTATTTACTGTTGAAAATACAACAAAAATGTAGCATCTCATCACTCTCCTACTATCAGTAACATCTTTAAGAAGTAATTTGTATTACTCATATTCAATGTTGCTATAATAAATCAAGAAATATCTTTTAACCTTGTTAAATTGGAAGATCAAGCTGTCACAGTTGAGAAAAAACCAAGATAAAGCTTGAAGATCAAGCAAATGCACTCAGATGTACAGATGACAGTCTAGGAGTTTATCTTCAAGATGAAACAACTAGAAGTTGCAAATTCAGCATAACAAGCATCGGCTTTCTACAAATGATGCATCAATTCATACATAAGCAAACACCAAATGAGTTTTAGTTTGGCATGTCGGATTAAATTCAGTTATGTAGCTTCATTTCCAAGTAACAAAGAAATAACAAAATATCAAGAAATATCAATAAGCCTTTTATGGACCCTTGAGTTATTCACTTATTCTTCACCATCAACTTCATGATTTTCTTAAGAAAAAGGATTAAAATGTACCATGTTCATCATATTAAAGCATTTACTTTTTGATAGAAACCTAACATTTTAAAATTTAAACATTTTGGATATCTTAAAATATAAGATATTCAAATTTTATGTTTTATTCCTAAATTTCTTTGGATCGCATACTGAGATAAAATTTGAAAACTGAGTAAAACTAACACACTAGTTATGTGTTATTTTTGGTCCCACAAAAACTGCATTGATATAATTCAAGGGTTACTGACTAAATCCTACTGAAGGATTACACTATATGGCATATAAAGATAACATAGAAAATGAACCATAATCTAGTTGGATTAATGACTCACTCAAGAAAACAAATATGCATTATCAATTTTCAAAATGACCGAGGGCTTTCATGGTCATCAAAAGCAATTTTTCAGATCAAGCTCACAACTAAATGCAATCCCCTCTGCAACACATTTCAATGATTTTCTAAGATGTTAATCACCTGTAATCAACCATGAGAAGATCTTTCTTATCCTTCTGACCCAGTCTTGCTTTTAGCATTGATCTAACCTGCAGTTCACATTAGCAGTTCATGCAAGCCAGTAATTATTTGGAAAAGAAATTGACCTAAAAGGGCACTGAGAAGATAAAGACCACAGTTCATTATCTGATTGAGTTAAACCACATTCTACTTCATATAACTAGGAGTCTTGTAGTTACCATGTGAACAACTACAATTAAAAAAATGATGTTCCTTAAGATAGATGCATGTATATCTTTAAATAAAATGATGATGGTTTTTTAGTACATCTACTAAATGCTAGTTTCAAGATTCGCCATGCCGAACTGTACTGGGTAGTACAGGCGATACACCGATCCAACAGGAGGCCAGCTCATAGATCGCCCTGTATAAGGCAATCCATAATAGGGGACCTGTATCGCCCGATATAGGGTCTGTACTGGTCGAAATGGTCAAAATCCAACCGTTACCAACCTGTACCAGTCGATAACGGTCGGATTTTGATCGATACCGATCAATGGCTAGGAATTGTTGAATTCAAATGGTCCATTGACCATTTGAACCAAATCTAAAGGTTACACCCTCATTTGACCATTTGAGGGTGGTGCATGGACCGAGGAGTATTTTACACATGCCACTCAAGATTCAGATCATGGAGTTTGACGAAGTACTGGTCAAGTTTATATACGGAAGGGAAAGAAGAAGGCGGTGAATGATCTTGAGTAGATGCGACAAAGCCTACACAATGTAGACACAAAGCGAAGCTCGTCGTATTCATAGTCGTCGTACTATAAAGAATCTTACGGCCAAAAACAATACAGTGATAGTTGGTCATTCTTCTCCGAGCAACAGTACGATGATCAATCTTATGATACGGAGCAACAAATTAGTGGCGAAAGCAAAAGTTCCGACATTCTCCAACCTCCACACCAATACATGCCACAATAGTACTTGCCTTAGGAGCTGCCTCAGACATGTATGGTTCACAATGATCAAACTACAACCATCATCACATTAATGTATCAATGACATATGATGTATCAGTATACTATGTCATGAGATCAATTTCAAGATTGGGTCCGACAAACATATCAAATTGATATACAGATACACAGAATTGAGGACCCCAATTCATTGCTCGTGGAGTCCTCCCATTCTTTTTGGTGGTAAAACCAAGTATATCCATCGATCGATTACTTGATTCATTTGAATTTTAAAGTTTAAATTATTTAACAAATAATCTAACAATTCAAATTATTTCTTTGGATATAATTCAATGTCAATAGAAGGATGGTCTAGAACGTATCACAAAACTACTCCTTAAAGCCCAAAAAAGATGTTATTATTCTTTCCTAATTTAGATTATTTTTACTAAAATTATACTAATTTTATATTTATTTCCAACTTAAAAAATTTAATCTAACTTTTTTTTATTTTTCAAGAATTTTTGGAGATATTTTTGGCCATTTTTTTATGCCGCCAGTATGCCCCACCGTACTGACATACAATATGTCAGTACAAAGCGGTACATATCATACCACTAGCCGATCGATACACCGGTACAAACTAGTAAGGCAAACCCTAGCCAGTTTTAGTTTTAGACAAAATATTGGAGGATATCAAAAGTCGGCAAGGATAAATTAAGATATATAAACAAAACATAAAAAATCTCACAAGTACTATTTAAAGCTAATATTTGTTTTGGAATAAACAATGTTACCAAAAGATATTTCCTATGTTCTACACATCCCGATCAATGGAACAGGCAGAAATTTGCACCTCATCATCATACAATATATTTGTTATATACCCTTCTTCTTTAAGTCTTTCAACTTGGTAAACTCCTGTATTTAGAAAATCCTCAATTTCTTCCCTTTTCTTTCCTGAAACAAAGCAGATTCAAAATTCCAAAAGAGTGATTTATGAATTTCAAATCAATAATTAATAAAATAGCTAAAAGTACCTTGAGTTGAAGAAATTGTTTCGAGCCAATTTTCATAAATATTATCAAGCAAAGTAGTAAGCATTTCACAAACTTCTTTTGACATGCTTTTACGAGATAGTTGGTCTCCAGCACTTTTATATCTACCAATGCGCTGAATTTCAGGCAGAATTCCTACTTTCTCAAGAACACCTGGGAAAAAAATTGCTAAATACAGTCAAGCTATAATTTTGATTTTAGAAGTCTCACATCAGAATGTCTTTTGAAAATATAAAAATGTTTATTAATTACATTAAAACATAACAGCTGCTTGTTCAGTTTAAGCAATATGTTATGATTGTGCCATTTTAACAACTATTTTAGAAACATCATCCTTTTCAAAGAACACCTTCCATCAAACATTATATGGTAGTACACAAGACTCGAAAAAGAAATTCTGGGAGGGCAAAATGGATGAGAAGCACAGAGCAAACTAGTACACAGACTATGTAGATCCATCAGGGACAGAAGGGCAATAATAAGCAGCAAAATAGAATTGACATCAACTATATCCTGAAAAGAGTGCAAATTTCCATCACTACTCTTAATATACACCCATCATCCAAAAGACAAGGACACGTTGAAGTTTTAGGGCTAGAAAAATGATTTCCTCTGACAATTCTTTCCTTTTTATGATTCATAGCTTCTAACAAGAGACTAAACAAAAAAACTTTAGATTCCAATTAGGAGATGTAACAAGAGAAGCATAAAACCAATTTGATCTGATTGCAAAAGACCCTTATAGAAGCATACATGGGGGACCCTCCAGTCCATTACCACATGATGCTTCATGGTAATTTATTGATACAGTTGAAAGAGAAAAGACTCAACTCTTCCTAGCTTATTCTCTTAATGTTCACTTCCTTATGTTTGCCCTCCTTTTTTCCCTTTAACGTGTCCACTGCTAACATTGTGGCAGTTGACACATGTAGTGCAAAATCCAGTAGGTTAAGAAAATCCAAACCTCTAAAATCAAGAATGGCAACAACCAAACCCACATAAAAAAGAGGTAGATATATACCATTGAAAAGAAATTAACAAAATCAGAAAATCTAATGTCACAACTCACCTAAAATTGGATAAAATTAAAAATGAAACTCCTAAAACAATCAACCTTGGACATCTTGGTTATTTATTTTTTACTAGATGACAACCTTCAATATCAAAATCCTCCAATGATATACATTCCAAGTCTAAGTAGTTTCATCAATTTTTTTATCTACTGATGACAGTCAAGAAAAAAGTTAAACATGAGAACCTTAAGGAACAACAAATATTCAAACCACCTTCTGAAACCAAAACAACTATTTTCTGCAGCTACCAGCTAAAAGTACGAAGCATATGATATATGAAAATATCTATGGTCATAAAACTTCAGAATATTTTTAGCAAGTTGTCTCCCATTTCATGCAACACATAGTTGTTGAACAAGACAAACTTACCCCCAAGGAATGATGATTGAACAGTCAAACCATAGAGTGCAACATAAGCACTAGGGGGGACATAGACTTCTCCACAAGCACACGCAAGGTAGTACTCTTTCTCGCCACAGATGGTAACATAGCTCACAATGAACTTGCCTACAAATAATCAAATTTACTTTACAGGAAAAGTCTCAAAATGAATTCCATTTAACAATTATCTTACGTAAAAAATCTCACTGTTCAATATGAATAAAAAGGTTTCCAAATAAATAAAGGTAACCAACCCTTAGTGAATGAATAAACATCTTTCAACATAGGAATTAAATGATCAAAGCATACTCAAATCAGTAAAAAATGCACCCAAACTATGCTCATGAGAGCAAGGTTTTGAATACAAATCCTCTACCAGTTTATGGTATCGATATAATGGGGGACAAACTGCTGGACCCCCAATATCATTGAATAAAATACAAAAATGAATACCACAAGTCCTCAAGTACTAACATTGAGCTACAAATTTTGATAACAGTATCTGGCCAGACCAGTAAATGCCAATCAACCAGTATTTAGAACTTTGCACATGATATGTCACTCAAGATCATTAATTCCTATATCAAAATCATTTTAGAGTATTATACTAGTTTACACTTATCATGTAATTCTGAAACAACTCGTCTCCATCTATCTCAACTGAAAGATGCATCCATCGGTCATTGTAGAAAATTATTTGTCATGAAAACCCTCATTTATGCATTTTCAGGAAAATCATAATGGTCGTTTATAATTTTTGCACACATAGCGCTGGCAGTAGACCTATGCTAGCACTGGTACCTGCTTCTACAGGTTATCATGCTAGCATGGATTTTTTCATGCATTTTCATGGCTGCTGCAAGTATTTTGACATTGTTTTCTTTGTTACAATTCTTTACTGCCAGTTTGGATCTGAACCTTCATCTTTTCTTCAAATCTAAGCCAAATTATTGTCAGTCATATAATGCATATAAATTCAAATATTCTTATAACCCCTTATCGTCCTTTGCAATTAAAAAAAAAAGCAAGAGGATCCTCTGATGTAGAGCTGCATTGACAGTCAAAGTCAAGAAGGGACCTCTTTTATATTCCCATTCTCATACTTGGTAAATGTTCTCCAATTTTTTTATAGGGAATCCATCGTAAATTTGATTTTTCTCCTTGTGTTCATGATTTTGCTATTCTTAATAATCTTACCACCAAGTAATACTACAGGCACTTGGTTTATCAATTTTCCAAAGGGCAATGGTTGACCCTGTAAATTCGATATAATTTGAGGTTCTCCTTCTGATTTAGCTATCTTTTTTTTAAATATCTTTTGCCATGAATAATGATCTGTAATGTAAAGATGTGCCATATTCATAATCACACAGTTCTACTATGGTACTATGTAAGATGTTAGTGGCTGGGGTTCCACAGAGAAATTGAACAAGTTCGTTCAGATTTTGATATCATAGCTAATTTTCTCTAAGAATAATTCAGTTCTCTTAAGTTTTGAAGAGTGACATATATAATTTTAAGTTATTACAGAAAGAATCATGCTACTCTCTCCAACAGGAGCTTCAATGATTCCTTTCACCATAGAATGATAGATCAAACCAAACAACCTAGAGGTTGCAACCTCCAAGAACCAATTACCAAAACCAACCTCAGTTATCCTTTTCTTGTTATTCTTCATAAATAGCCAAGCATAACTTTGTCAGAGGCAACAGTATTCCTATGTTCATCTGGAAGCATGAGGCACATGTATGTCTTCTTTCTTGATCTAACAATTCACTAGTGCATGGTTCTTATTTATTAATCATAGTTAAGTGATCAACTCAAGTGTCTAAAGTGATGATCAAGGAAGGTAAGAATAATAAGAACAAATGAACAAATTTAACTTTCAGGAAGGGAATGGAAGTCAGGTGAAGGGACCTGGTTATTGTTCTGTTCTTTATCAGTCCATTCGAAAAACTGGAACAATAGGTTGTTTAATTTTATTACATGATAACTTGTTTCAATCATTAAGAGAATCCTTCCATAATTTACCAGATTCAAAGGGAATCCAGCCTCTTCATTGAGTGATTTCATATGGTCAGCCAGAGATTGTTAAATCTTTTGTAGCTCTTCCATTTTTCTTTGTATTTTCCTATTTTCCTTCTCCTTCTTTCCTTTTTTTAACTTATTTAACTTATTTGTAATCTTGCTGATTTGCCTCAATACCTCAGGAACAAAAGAGGTGGATAGACTTGGTTCTTTAGACCTCAAGAACAAAAAGGTCAAGCTAATATGTGAATAGAGAGAACACAAAAGAAACTGCTGAACCATGCGATAAGAATTATGAGGACACCAGCCTTCGACTGGCATGAAGCATTGTAACACTGACATGCCATGTCACTGAAAAGTCCAGAGGTGTATTCAAAATAAAGCAACATGCATCCCTTTACCAGTCGTGATCTTGCACACACACCAAACAGCAGGCATTTGGCATGTCCATCCCAAGTGCAGAATATGATTAGTATGCATAAAGATATTTTCTAATAAATATAAGGAATTTTCAAGTGCATCTTATTTAAGAGATACATAGATAAAATCACCCACACGCATACACAATAATGAGATTCTCAGTGTTTTTGGGAAAATCATCTACAAGGAAATCAAATCAATGTCATTTATAAAAATCTTAACAATATTCATCACCTTACTATCAATGACTTTATTTATAAGAAAACTTATTTAACAAGATTTATAAAACTTAAGTTCAGTTAATTTATCTGTACCTGACTTCTTGAAATACTGTATATGTCGTCGTATTCATCGATTTTGGCCCCATCCACAGCTAAGTGGTTCTATTTCAAGATAAATTCCAGAAACACGAGGGTCATATGCTGCTTTTATAAATTTTCACAAATTTGAGGTAGAGTAACCCAGAAGAGAAGCGTGTTTTTAACTGATCAGATATCTGCACCATAAATAAATCATCTACAAGGAAATCAAATCAATTCATTATAAAAATCTTAAAAATATTTCATCACCTTACTATCAATGAACTTTATTTATAGAGAGAACTATTTAACAAGATTTATAAAACTTAAGTTCAGTTAATTTATCTGTACCTGACTTCTTGAAATACTGTATATGTCGTCGTATTTCATCGATTTTGGCCCATCCACAGCTAAGTGGTTCTATTTCAAGATAAATTCCAGAAACACGAGGGTCATATGCTGCTTTTATAAAATTTTCACAAATTTGAGGTAGAGATAACCCAGAAGAGAAGCGTGTTTTTAACTGATCAGATATCTGCACCATAAAAAAAATAATGTTATGGTGCATTCATATCAGAAAAGATCCATTTAAGTATCAATACCCAATTTATCATTCAAGATTAATGATTATTTTCCATATCAGCACATCATCGTTTTATGAGTTTTCGTGGACAACTATGCTGTATAAAGGCATACCACCAAGGCACCAACCACCAACGACAAGATTTGATGATATTCTACTCCTTTTTGTATCAACTGGAACACATTGCACAAAATAAAGCACAGAAAACCATGTTCTGAAAGTAAAACATTTTGAGGCCCCTAGATCTGCCTATAATAAAGACGCTAGAGAATACAAAGAGTACTGAGTACTTGCTCATGGAAACATTTGTAATTTCTTGAATATTTTTAGCCTGAAAATATGCTCTTTTGTGCTAAATGCACAATCTCACTTATATGGATGTCCAAAATTTCATTCATTAATTAAATGCTAACCATCCTGTCCTAGTTCTTCTGAAGAATCTGAACCTTTGCACTAAATGATTGATTTAGACTGTGGCATCATAGCTTTCCACTTTCAATCATTTGGCATGCTGATTACTCGGGCACAGTAGCATATGGACCTTAATATGAGGGTGGCAACATGCTGCAGAACACTCAGTTTAATGCTTTGTGGTGCTGCAGATTGATGCATAAGATAACTTATCCATATATGTGACTGTTATGGTATTCACTAGCAAGTACTATTAACTGCAAAATCATTTTTCAATCTCAAAGACACGAGTTAATGCCATCTTATGTATCTAAGAAGCACACATTGGCTGTGATACCCAGGCTGTAAAATAGACTGGCATGATGAGACATGACTATATAATATACAGATGTGCATGGACAAATCCTCAGCATGGACATGATATGCACTAGCATAGTGAACTGAGAATAATAGAAATGAGTACATCTTTGTCATGATTGATGTCAATTGTTGCTCAGATAGTCCACCATGGAGAGGTACTGAGTTATCAGGCTGAGTGATAGTATTTATTTTCAATATTATTGTTTTGTTGTCCAACTGAAAATTACTGAAAAGATATAATGGGGATTGAACACCGAACAAGTGATATCTCTTTGATAACTTCATGTTTCAAAGGCAAAACATAACGTATGTCTTGGTATCGTCATGTATAAGAATATGGAGCAATGATCTTAATGAAATAGTGGGATTTCCAGTTTTACAAGTGGTTCCAAAGTCTCCTGTCCTTCCTTTTATTTAATATGGATATCATAAGTGTAACATCCCCGATTAGTCCCACATCGAAAGTGGGCAAGATTAAGTTTGGCTTATAAGGGTCTGATGAGTGTACTACTATCAACTTTAGCTTAAGTATTTTGGTCAGTGGTTTAGACCAAACGAAGTTGATAGGCCAGTTAGCCCATCAAGACCAAGCCATGATATTTGGTATCAGAGTCGACCTAGTATTTGGGCATGATGAGAGGGCTCGAGTAGGAAAAGGTTATGGACTGCTCGTTATCGACTTGTATCGACTAATATCAGGCGATAACGAGAGAAATAAAGCATTCTTTGACCCCTCCATGATCGCCAGTTGGCCCGATGCCGAACCAATAGAAGAAGTTATGGGATCAATTTCTATTTTTGAAGGTTTTATGTTTTTTAATCATACCGCTTAGTATGTTGTACCATACCATACCAAGCAAAGCTCGATATACTAGTACCGTACGATATTAAAAACCTTAGCCAAATGAAAAGGAAAACACCTATGTTCATTGGAGTAAACTCTAGTGGGAAGCGTACATACCTGACTTATTCAAGTGAGGAAAGGCAAGCATCATTGGCTGTCACATCACATCATCAACAACATTGACCATGGTGACTTGGTCACTATGCCACGTCATAATGAAAATCAACTAATAGTGTCTCATCCTTGCAAGCTGCAACTTTTAAGTTCTCAAGTGAAACAAATTCCTATCCTGTACTAATAATCCCTGACTGATCCTATAACATACATAACTTCTAAACTTACCAAGTAATTGAAATTCACAAACTTACTAGCAATTCCTGTTCCTAATAATAAGAATTCAATTACCCTATTTGGAGGAATTCATTCCCTCATTTGGGTTTAAGGATTTCAATTTTCATTTGATGGAGTTGTCAGAAAAAATCTTAAGATAACAGAAATATTTTAATTAAATATTAAGATCACAATACCTCGATTACCATTTCTTATGTTCTCCCTCCCTCTAGCTAAGTGCAATATTTATTTATTTTTCTGTATTTCTTTATACATTAACTCTTTATCTTTACTTTTGTGTGTGTGTGTGTGTGTGTGTACAATTTTATCATTGTGTCATTTTTTATTGATGTACTATAAAGATTGAGATCATTAAATCATATAGTAAATAATAAACAGAAACATTTCATACTAATGTTTGCATTGAAAATTATTAGTCATTTCATATTATAATGAAGAAACAGCAGTATCCCTCCTAGTTAACGAATTGTGAATCATTAGATGAATACAAGCTATTTCACAACCCTAACATTGACACACCCTTGCTTGACGCACTTGCAGTGAATTCCAATATTTTTCTTGAGAGAAATCGATCCCTAATTAGTAAACCTAATACTTGTTAGGACCAAGTCAGCACTAGGGGGGGTGAATTAGTGCTTTTAATAAAAACGACGCCGATTTAAAGATTCGTTCAATAAAGCTTGTATTCGAAAGAGCATTTAAACTTGAAAATGTTCGTAAGTGATTGAGGGCAGTGAGCAAGTAAATCAACGAGTAATGAGAATGAAAAGCATGAAAGAAATAGCACAGAAAGAAAGCACACCAAATTTATAGTGGTTCAGTCGTCGTGACCTACATCTACTTCTGATTCCTCCTCACTTGAGGCCATCGGCTTTCACTATCGATCTTCTTTCAACGGACGAATATCAACTATCCTTTTACACCTTTTTCTCCTTTTCATAGGCTCAAGAGAGAACCTTTACACGTCTCTTTTAGATCTCACTCCTCTCTTAAAAAACTTTGAACTATAAAAGGAAGAGAGTCTAAATCCTAAGAGAGTTTCCAATTTTTCTCAAGTATTCTTTCCCCCCTTTCAACTCAATTTCGTGCTTAGCCAAGCAGAAATATCTGGGATATTTATAAACCCTAAATTGCTTAAAAAATAGAGCAAAAAAATATCTCATCTCGGGTTTCTCGAGTCCTGGCGGTACCACCGCTTGTGCTGAGCAGTACCATCGCCTGCAGCAATGACAGTGGGTGGTACCATCACCTAGACTAGCGGTACCACCGTCCAGTCTGGAAATACCATCACCCGATAACCTGGAAAAGTGTGCTCTTGATTTTTCTAGCTCATAGGTGGTTCCACCTAATCTTGGGTGACCG